>VDFB02096929.1:0-20440 GCA_007258455.2 Sequoia sempervirens
TAAGCTACAAGGTTCAATTCCTCAAGAATCTCAAAATGGCCTACATAGCACGGAGCTATTTAGATGAATTTCCAAACATGATAGATCTTTTATGAGGTTTAACCTTTAACAAAACCTTATCACCTACTGTAAAATTCTTGGGTACTCGCTTTACATTTGCATAGCTTCTATGTATATCATTGGCTTCAACTAGCCTTTCCTTAACAATCCTAACCTGTTCCTCTATTTCAGCCAACGTCTTTGGCCCTAGAATCACCCTATCCTCAAGTTTATCACAACTTATAGGGGTTCGACACTTTCGACCATATAATGCTTTGAAAGGAGCCATCATTATTGCAAAATGGTAGGAATTATTATAAGAAAATTTCACTAAAGGCAAGTAATCTTCCCACTTGTATTGTTGATCCATGTAATACATTCTTAGTAGGTCTTCGAGTACTTGATTCACCCTTTCTATTTTTCCATTTGTCTCTGGATGATATGATGAACTTATATTTATTTGAGTCCCAAGTGCAGAAAATAAGGTTTGCCAAAACCTTGAGGTCACACATGCATCCCTATCCAAGATAATCCTCTCCAAAATTCCATGCAGTCTATTAGAACCTCCAAAATTTTTATGACCACACCACCCTAACAAAATTTTTAAATCCAATATGTAAAGCCTTAACCTTGCAAAATTCCAAAATCCACAAAAAAACTTGCCTTGTGAATGAAATTTTAGGTTTGATTAATAATGAAAAGCCTTATATGATTTCAAATATTTGAGGAAATCTACCATATATGCTTAACCACAATATTTTAGATGCTAAACATATACAAAATACATTTATCGCAATCCCATGGGAATAATCAATCAGTTACGAGGACTTTCAGTGGTATAGTGGTGTCATATTACATAAACTGCTGCAATGAACAATGTAGAAAGCAAGAGGATGTGTGCTATATGGCGGTAGAAAATGACTTAACCTGACATCCTGCAATGTACTAATTATATCATGAGAGGGTTGTGCCATATGGTGATGAAGAATTATTTCAAACCGCATTCTCACAATTGGAATATTGAAGACTTAAAAGAGCCTGCGATATAGTAGAAAGTTCCCCATTGTCTCGCAATGAAGGAACCTTAGTCATATATGTGACATGCGGTGAAAGATTAACTAAACCGTGAAATTGCGATAAAAGTAAAGTGTTATGCATGAAGCCAACAGTATAGCGGGGTGGTTATAATAAGCATATAATATAACACCGCCATATCACACATATCAAAAGGAATGGCAATGGTATTGCAATACAAGTTGGCGAGGGCATTTATATTGATTATGGCGGTAATCATAACCACTTTCATGAATCATTTGATTCTATAAGATCGATGGTGGATATTCAAAATGGAAATATGAGCCGTTATGAAATATTTTACACGAGGCCAACATAAATGTTGAAATCTAGGCAGATAAAATTAGAACTCAACGCTCATTGTAGCAATCATTTGTAGAGAATATTCATCATTCCAAGAGATAATTAGTATGGAAGAAGAAGGCTCTACAACGATTGCGCCACCGGGTAAGTATACTTTATAGCCATTGAGTTGAAATTTGCAGTTTGGAAGTGTAAAGAATTTAAGTAGGAGCAAAAAAGTTTAAGTCATGCTGCCCAAAAAAAGTGAAATTAAGAAGGAAGAACCTAAGAAGAGGTCTTTGCAATAATCTATACTAGATATTCTGCCTGAGTCAATAGATAAAGGATTTAAGAAGGTCTTTAGGGATACAACTCAGGGATGTTGGGATGCAATCATTTCTATTTCAAGGTGGGATTCCTTCTATGAGAAAAAGGATGATAAGATTCCAATATAAAACCCTTGGACTCTAGATTTGGCCAAATTGATTGTCCCCAATGTTTTCATAGATGTCGAATTCATTAGAGTATTGGCATGAAACTACCACCTAGCTACCAAGACAATAAGAATGACATATGGTTCACCACTAGTAACACTTACTAAAACTACCATTGTGGAGTGCATCAACCTAAAAAAACAAGCCCTCACCAAAGTCGACCTTCAAAGTAGTGAAGAAGAATATAATAGTTTGAGAAAAACATATATGAGTGACGAAGTTCCCATGCATATGAAGAGAGGAGAAAACATCAGAAGAATACCTACCTCCTCCTCTTTTGTCGAGCCATTTGTTGTTAATGATTTCCAGGTGTATTTTAAAAGAACTTACTTTTCTCTATGTCAAATTTTGGGCATAGATGCTTAAGAAAAGATGCTAATTAGCCTTATGATGTTGGAAATGAGAATTCAGAACCCTGAAACTAATGTCAAGTATGACTTTGCTTCATTTATTGAAAAGTCACTACATGATGGGTTCTTGCAAGTAAAGGAAGATAAAGCCCCCATCACTTTTAGATGTTATTCCTTGTTGTGCCATTTAATTCTATATCAAAACAAAATATGGACTCAAATGATGTGTTTGGGTATGATAGATGAGCAGGGTAATCAACTACCAATCCAAAACTGGTGTTACATATGGGATAGTAGGTGTAAGAAAAGTGATTTTGCAGTTTTCTATGAGGATTTTGTACTTAGAATTATGACAGTCCTTGGCTAAGGATACCCAAGATTACATACACCAATCTTCCAATTGTTAATACCCTTAGCACTCAGACCAAAAAAAGGGCATACTCATAATTTGGGGGATTGGTTTTTCTTTCCCATTACCATGGTAATCAGAGTGTATGGATGCCCCCAAGCCCCACATATCTTGCCTAAATTCATCCCTCTGATTTTCCTTCCTAGAACTCATGTGGCAAATGATGTGGATGGAGAAGGAAGTTATGCAAAGACAAAAGAAAGGAACCTTTTTTCCTAACTTGACAATATGCAAGGATTTTTCTATCGGGTCAAATACTCTTGAGGAGTTGTAGAAGTTCTTAAAAACAAGATATCCCTTAAAATCTAGGAAAGAGAGGGTCTTCAACCCTGAGGGTCACATGAATTTTATCAGAAAAACACTCCTTACAAAAGCTAGGATCACCCATGAAGTGGACTATGAGGAGGATGTGATAAGGAATTGTCTCACTCTCTAGGATGTATGCCAACAAAGAAGAAAATGGGATATATTGATAAAATTGGAAGAAAGAAGGAAGAAGATGGATAATGATTTCCCAGGGTTTTACATAACATATCTTATCAAGAGGACCAATCTCATGATTGACAAGTTTGAAAAATTGTATGAAAAAGAACAAAAGGAATTGAAAAAATCTACCAAGATATCTACCAAAAGGCCAAGCACTACTATGATATCAGATGAAGCTTCAGTACAATAATACCTCACTAGATTTACCTCATGAGCAGGCAGAAGCCAAAAGGAAAAAGATGCAGGAACAAGAACCTTTAGTGCCATATGAAATGAGCGAGGAGGTTGGGAACACATAAGAGGTAGCTTGTGCATTAACACAATTAAAAGGTGACATTGAGATTGATCAACCTCCTTGTTAAATAAAAGCTCATAAGCCTGAAGAAAGAATTGATGTATATGTAGAAGGTGAACAAGATATGCAAGATGATGAAAGAATGGTAGCAGCCTGCAAATTCATAGAGAATGATGAGTTCATCCAAACTCCTGAATTCAAGGATTTTTGGATTAAAATAAAGATGAAGGAATTCAAAGAAAGGGTCCAACTAAATAGGATGGGTACTGATGAGTCCCAACATGATGAAATTGTTGCACAAACCTTTAATGAACTCAGGATAAATGAGATAAATGTCAGTCCATAGGAGGCGAGGAAAATAGTACTGAATAGTAATATCTTGCTCATACTAGGGATAGATTTGAGGAAAATGTTCTTACTAGACCAAGTGAGAAACCAAGAAGAACCCATGCTAATGGTTGAGTTTGATTCAAAAGAGGGCATGAGTGGAACATGCTACAATCCAAGAATTAAAACCTTATCCTTTTTGGATAAGCAAAAGAATATAGAGAAGACTAAGTTGCTAGACATTATGCAAGAGATGAAGGGGAGTGCTATGGTTAAAACCCTCAAAGACACCTCAGCTTTGGAATAATCGACTATGAATGTGCACTCTACTATGTTCACAAGAGAAATTGTTAAAAGCTTGGAAAATAAACTCAAAAAGTATGAGAAGATTCAAACAAGTATGAATGATGAGGTAAACAACTTGTATATAGAAAGTGTGAAGTTGAAGCAGCAGTTGAAAGGGGCAGGCTCCTCTCAGAGCACTTAAATGGTAGTATACCAAAATGTTGATAATGTTTCCAGTGCGCAAGTAGAAGCTTTAAAACATGAAATGTAAAACTTGAAAAGATGCAATGAAGAGAGTAATAAGGAAGTAACAAAGCAAATTTATGACACATTGGAGAAGATCTTAGAGCATAAAATTAAGATAATAATGGACAAGATTGAAACTATACATGAATGTTATATCTCACTAGCTAAGGCAATGGAACAAATGGAGATTCATGCTCTTACCTTAGATCCTTTGTTCAAGAAATGGAAGCCAATCCATGATACACTTAGTACATTGTGTAAGGTTTTGTAGAGAAGTGTTGATGCACCTGCATCAGTGAAACAAAAAAAAAGGATGGTCAAGATAGGTATGTGATGAGTCCATGTATGTGTCAAGGGAAAGCCAAAAGATTAATGCAAGGATATAATCCTTTCCTACAATCAAAAAATGGTTTGTGCCAAGTATGCTAGGGGAGGATGATCAAGTAAAGGAGTATACCAACTAGAAAAGTGAGTTCAACCAAGTGGTCACGAGTTGCATTACTCATCTACAACAAGATAGTGACATTAATGTTCAGAGTTTCAATCTAATATTGGATGGAATGATTGCATTAGATTCAAGATATTCAAAATTTATTATGGAAGCTAGAGGGTTAATGCATGGTAGATGGAAGAGTCACTTATCCAACATGATAGAGATCCAGGAATATAAGTGGCCTAATGATTATATAGTGTACACCTAGGAAAAACCATACTTGGCCCCTTCAGAAGAGTAGACCTGATATCAGGAATTATGAAACACCAAGCATTGGAGGTATTATCATGGAGCAAGGACCTTGCTAGGTCTAAATGATCACAGGTGCCTTATGGCGATTAATGGATTTCAATATTGCAAGTGCTTTGGACTTCATTCATTGATAATTCACATTTGTTTCTTATCTAATTATGTAACCATGATAAATATGATAATTAAGTTTTAGTTTATGTTAATCGAAGACATTTTTGTAAAGGTCTAAAGCTTGTCACTTCCTTCACCTATAAGAAGGAAACCAAGACCACATTTTGGATAGAAGCAAGTAGATAGAAATAGGAGAATATAGCAAAATATAGTTGAAGAATAGAAAATCATTTTGAAACAAAGACTTTTGATATGCACTGTAAAATCTTTTGAAGCACTTTTAATGGAGAAGAAATTATAATTTAGTGGCTGCAATTCTAGTGTTTAATTGTTTGTTGATGCTAATTAACATAAGTTATCTTGTTGTCTCCATAGTGGTTTTCCCTTGTTATTTAGATTGAATGTATCAAGCATATGTTTAATTTGTCAAGAAACATTTTTTGCCTTGTGTGATTCATGTTGATTGGTTTTTGCAAGAAAGAATTAAATTCCTTTTAAGTGATTCCTTTTAATTGGTTTCTTCCAAGAATTAAAATCCTTTTAAATAAATCATCTTAATTGGTTTCCTTTAAGAAATAATTAAAATCCTTTCAAATATTATAGTAACTTGGGGAGGTATCATTGGGATTAGTAAGAAGAGCCTAGTAACTAACAACCTTGCACATTTATACAAAGTATAAACATTTGAAAGTGCCAAACAGTTTGAGTTTTTCTAGAAGGAGGACACACATATCATATACATCTTGACTCCATTACCCAATAGAAAGCATTGATCGTACCCATTACATTACAAAAACTTCATAAAACCTTATTTATACACTTTAATTTCAAGCATTAGGAGTAAGAGTAGTTGTTAGTTTTGTGTCTATTTCACATTTACATGTCAGCATGGAGTAGATAATTAAAGTTAAGGAGTTCACACAACCTTTGAGGTTCATAATTTGCTTAATTATCAAGGTACACCCGCCTAGGTCTAGAAGAGCCTGAAGTGCAGGGAGTTATAAACCATATTGGTTGACTCCATTCATTGGCCAAAACATTGTAAACCTGACCATAGAGCCTAGCATACTCTTAGGGTTTGCAATTTTTGATTTTGGGAACCAATAGATTGGTGACTCTATTGAGGAAACCTAAGAAATCTGGTGGAGGACCATTCTAATAAAGTCAAAAATTAAGGATTATAACTCTACAGGTGAATGAAATCCAAAAGATAAAATCATTCCTCTCTAAGAGAGGTGGCGAATCTATACAAAAATCTTTGACACATTGTGTATGAGTGATAAATTAAATATCAGATCAAAAAGATTATATTTTAGGCATCAAAGTATCATAGTCTCACCTAGGATGGATGGTAGAAGGTCCTTGCATAAGGGAAGTACAAAGAAAGATGATAAAAAATGGAATGATAAGAAATCCCCCCATTTTCAAAAGCCCCTACTAATAAGGGTGGAGTGACATCAAATCCACTTGAGGTCACCCAAAATAATACCCATGATGATAAAAAAAATACATTGTAGTATCCTTTCACAATATACAATAGTCCGTTACATGGAGGATTTCCACCAAGGACTTTAATACCCAGCTTGAACAAAACAACTTGAGTAATATTTTTCACCATTTCAAAACTAACCCTTAAAAGATGAGCGAATTCCATGATCATATAGATGAAGAAGCTAGGCAGGTAGAAGCACAAAGGTATTATGAGGATAGAATGGATTAGCAGTATGGTGAAAATCCTAAACATGAGTTCACGGGACAAGTTATATGCACAAAAGCTCATGTTAGTCCACGCAAAGATAAATAGACTACTTAGGAAGTGTAACAAAGCATACAAAAACTACAGAAAGAGTTGAGATGGCCAAACTATTGAAAGATGAGGATCAGATGAAACAAGAATTACAAAAAAAAATTCTCAGTGTACAACAAAAAACTCAAAGTATATACCTCCCCATAAGCAGGGTGGGTATGCAAACACAACTAATTCACAGGGGTCACACCAGAACACAAGTGGTCCTAAAATTTCAAAGGCATCTCACAATGAGGTAGGAAATCCAAACAACACCAATTATGTGCAACAAAATATTCCACCAAAAATCCCAAGACCACAAGATGTTCCTACAACCTCCCAACCCATGACTAATACTTACCCCCCTCCTGGTCAGAAGTATGTCACACCTCATCAACATCACATACCTCAAAAAAATATGTAGGGTAGTGTATACTTTCACCAAAATATACAACAAAATTTTCCTCACCATCAATACCAACAAGTCCCTCAATATCAAAACTAACAACCTAACCAAAACCTTTTTTTAAGAGAACCCCTGAATATAGATAGATACAGGCAACTAGACTCATCTAGATTTGAAATTTTTCTAGATCCAATTAGTAACGATATGAGAAATGTAATCCCAATTTTTTTGGGAATCATGCTATTTCAACAGAAGAACATCTAAGAAATTTTGAAATAGTCATGGATAGATTTTATGAACAATATGAAGATGTCCTCATGAAGTTATTTATGCAATCCCTGATTGAAGATGCAAGGGATTGGTATAAGAATTTACTTGATTCTTCAATCAATTCTTGGGCAGGTTTTAAGGACCAATTTAAGGAACAATATGGAAATCATTATGACCCAAAATTTTCCTTGCAAGAAATAACCAACATCCAAAATGAATACAATGAACCAGTGGCTGATTTCAACATGAGATTTATAAAAGTATACAATAAAATATCACCTGAGTTGAAGCCTCTAGATGCTATGGTCCTGGTCTTTTACCTAAATTATTTTGACCCTAAGACTATGTATGAACTCATAAATAGAAACCCCTTACCCTTGTCGAGGCTCATAAAGCTTCTTTGAACATTGAAAATAACAGAAAGGCTGTAGGAAAGATTGGTAGGATGGATGATGTCATAATTCCACTGAATCCAAATAGCCATCAAGCCAAGCAAGCTAACCACTACAAAAATAAAATTATGAGGTTACATGATATGCCCTATAAGACAAATTGGAAGGATGGAAGGCCAATCATAAATTATCAAAGGAAAAATAGAGATAAAGAAAATCTAAGTCCATTAGGGAGGCATGGGACCAACGCGGTGGAAAATACTCCATGGTGTGTACCGTGTAATCTGCCCCATGCTACTGAATATTGCATAGTTGCATAGTTGGTATTAGGAATTATGAAGCATCGATAATTGGAGGTATTACCATGGAGCAAGGACCTTGCTAGATCTAAATGATCACAAGTGCCTTATGGTGATTAACGGTTTTCAGTATCTCAAGTGTTTCAGAATTCATTTCTTGATAATTCACATTTGTTTCTTATCTAATTATGTAATCATGCTAAAATAATGATAGTTAAGTTTTAGTTTATGTTAATCGAAGAGACATTTTTGTAAAGGTCTGAAGCTTGTCACTTCCTTCACCTACAAGAAGGAAACCAAGACCACATTTTGGATAGAAGCGAGTAGATAGAAATAGGAGAATATAAAAGAATAGAGTAGAAGAATAGAAAATCATTTTTAAAAAAAGACTTTTGATATGCACTGTAAAATATTTTGAAGCACTTTTAATGGAGGAGAAATTATAATCTGGTGGTTGCAATTTTGGTGTTCATTTGTTTGTTGATGTTAATTCGCATAAGTTATCTTCCCATCTCCAGAGTGGTTTTCCCTTGTTATTCATATTGAATATATCAAGCGTATGTTTAATTTTTCAAGACACATTTGCTACATTTGTGTGATTCATGTTGATTGGTTTTTGCAAGAAAGAATTAAATTCCTTTTAAGTGATTCCTTTTAATTGGTTTTTTGCCAAGAATTAAAATTCTTTTAAATAAATCATCTTAACTGGTTTCTATCAAGAAAGAATTAAAATCCTTTCAAATATCACAGTAACCTAGGGAAACATTATTGGGATTAGTAAGAAGAGCCTAGTAACTAACAACCTTGCACATTAATACAAAGTATAAATATTTGAAAGTGCCAAACAATTCGAGTTAAGCTAGAAGGAGGAAACACATATCATATACATCTTGAATCCATTACCCAATAGAAAGCACTGATGATACCCATTACATTACAAAAAACTTCATAAAACCTAATTTATACTCTTCAATTGCAAGCATTAGGATTAGGAGTAGTTGTTAGTTTGGTGTCTATTTCACATTTACATGTCAGTGTGGAGTATATAATTAAAGTTAAGGAGTTCAAACAACCTTTGAGGTTCATAATCTGCTTAATTATCAAGGTACACCCATCTAGGTCTAGAAGAGCCTAAAGTGTAGGGAGTTCTAAACCATATTGGTTGACTTCGTTCATTGGCCAAAACATTGTAAACCTGACCATAGAGCCTAGCATACTCTTAGGGTTTGCAATTTGTAATTTTGGGAACCAACACAGTCTAAACACCTATTGAATAAATTTACAAGCAATGACATGAGCTCCATTAGTTAGATTCCCAGGTATGAAATGCACTACCTTAGTAAGCTTGTCTACAACAACTAGAATGGCATTGTGCTTATTCCTTGACATAGGTAATCCTTGCATAAATTTCATGCTAATGACTTACCACTTACTCTCTGGAATATCATGTGGGAATAATAAGCGTGCAGGATGATGATATTAAGATTTTACCCTTTGACATTCTAAGCATCTAGCCACAAATCTGGAAACATCCCCTTTTATCCCTTTCAAAAAATATAACGGCTTCATGAACTTCTTTCCACACAAGATTTCTTAACTCTTCAAATTCAAGCACATACATTCTTCCCTTATACGTAAGCAATCCATTGGGTTCAAAATGAAATCCCTCATACCTTACATCTTGCAGACTGCTTGTGAGTGCTTGCTTAACTTCCAAATAGTACTCATCCTCCTTGCATTTCTGCCATACTTGGATTTTAAAGTTAGTGCTACATATAGGTTTACCTCCATAGAAACAAGGTAGCTCAATCCTAACCGAGCAAACCTTAGTTCCACTATTTCTCTTGTCGGTTTGCATATTCACCTGACCAGGCACTGATATAGCAATTTGGTAGTGTACCTTTGCTTTATTCTAGGTGAAACAATTTTTTTCGAGTAGCTCCAGTATCTATAAGTATATAAATGAAAACTAAATAAAATACTTGTAGTCTCCACTGGAGTAACTTGATAGTCCACTTGATGATTGTCCAAGGCAACATGAATCTTCTGTTGGAATGCCATTTGTTGGGAAGGAAGCGGGTTTCCATAAGGTTGTGACCCAAAAGGATTATTAGGACAATTTGAATCATAGTGGTATCCACCACATGTGAAGCATCTCGTTGTTGGTCCTTTCGTCCTTATAGGTTCACTAGGTTTACAACATTACTTCCAACATTGTTCACATTAACACTATTGAAATTATTCCTTTTGCGTTCCTTCCTTGATTCTCTTCCATTATTTTTGGGTTCCTTATCCCCTTGCTTCTAAAAATATTGCACTCCATCAAACTTCCTTGGAGTTGGTTTAACTTGAGCTCTTGCAAACTTCTTACAGTTCCTATTTTCTTTGTGTATAGAGATGACTTTGAGCTTCTACTCTTGCTTAACAACCTTCTTATAAACTAGGTCCATAGTGGTTGGAACATGAACATCTACCTCATCACCAATCTGGTTATTAAGCCTCATAATGAATTTCCTTATGTGGAAATGCTCATTCTTCTGATATATTGGTACATAGCGTAACAGACGGGTAAAATTTTTCTAGTACTCATTTATTGACATCTCTCCCTGTCTCAGGTTTTGAAAATCAGTGAGTTTCTGGTCGAAAAAGAGTTGAGGTAGCCATCATTTCTGAAATATTTCCACAAAATTGTTCCATTTAAGTTTAAGAGAACTAAGCCCATGTTCCATTTTCTTGTTCATCCACTAGTTAGAGGCTTCTCCTGCTAACTGATAGGCTCCCCATACTGCTTTCGTGACTTCAAAATAGTTTTTGATCTCAAAATATTTTTCCATTTGAATCAACCAGGCCTTAGCTTCTTCCCCACTGGTGCTACCTTCAAATTTGGGTGGGGTTATTTTCCTCATGTCCCCATAAAGCTCAGTAGCCAAACACTTCCTACTAGTTCCTTTAGATTAAGAATGTGATTTCTCTTTCTCATGTTCATGGGTTTGATCATGATCGCAAGAATTTTCTCCTTCATCCTCATTGATAGGGACTTCATTAATCAAAACTTCTTGTTCTACTCTATATTTTTCACTTACTTCCTACTCAGTATTTCCCAACCTTGCATTGGTTTCATGAATGATAGCCAAAATTTGATCCAATTTAGCTTCAAAACCCTTCAGACCTTGTTCGACTTCCTGACTCCCTCTAGGATTAGTCGTTGTTCTCACCATCCTTGCAAGAAAATGTCACACCTAAAGCTTCATATTTATTAGATTCAATCATGTTTTTACTATCTTATGGATAACATTTAAATGAGCATTCATTCACACATAAAATAAATTTCACATAATATTTGAGCACAAGCTTTTGATAAACACATGATTTTTATTATTCATGAGGATCTCAATATCCTTTCATTTTACAATGAGTGACTATTCAAATAGTAAAGTAACTTGAGAAAGAGAATGATGGTTGGTCTCAGTATTGCTTATCCACACAACATTATCATAGTTGGTACCCTTTATCATATGAATAATGGCCTCTTTTTCCTTCTTGGCTTTCAGGCAGCGTTCATCCCCGATTACTGAATTTCTTACAGTTAACCTGAGACACACCATCCTAGAACAAGAATTTTCCAAAATTTAGTCTTATTCAATGTTGGATGGAAATTATGGTGAGAACATAGGTTCCAAAGATAAACATGATAGCTTTGATTCCACATGTAACATGCCAATTGTTTAGTAAATTTCCTAAGTTTTCACTTCCAAGTAAATAAACTATGTTTCTTAACCATTGATATAACATTTTTCTTTTCCAAATGAGAACAAATGAACATAGATGACACAAAAAAAATGCAAATTTCATTTCAAATATCATATTACATGCTACAATATTTCCAAATATTGTATACAAAGTACATACACAGCTCGGTCAAGCTTCAAAGCAATAGATATAGATGGTCTAGGAATCTCGTTTCAAGTCTTGGTCACCAACTGAGGAGAAGATCACTCAAGTGCTTTTCTACCAACCACAGACTCATATGCGGTCCCCTACAAATCTATCATTGGATAGATGGCCCTACCCTTCAACGAAGATATTGGTGAAGTAACCTCATAACTATAACCATACCGAGCTTAGTGTTGTGCCCTACATAACTAGAACTTGTAGACCTTACAATCCTAATCTAGTATGCATATAAGTAACATGGTGAACTAATAGTGGAACCAAAGGCAAGCACACTACTTTGGCCAAAGTATTATCACTCAGTACTTCAAGTGACAGTCATCCTATTCAAATACACTACCCTAGCTCGATTTGACTTTAGACCATTATAAACTATTCATAGGTAAACCTTCAATAGGGTGATCCCAAAATACTGGTTTACAATTTTTGGCCAAACTAGACATTGAACTTATTTTTCTTAACTAAATCTTCAGTTTTGGGCACCTATAGCTGCTAAACCATGAGGAATTTGAAGATGATGCAAACTAGTGATTTGTGACATTTTGTTTGCAGATTCTAAATATATATTTTTAATATTAAACCATCAGATTCTTTCCATCTTCCAAAACTAGTTTCTACTAGTAAACACCATTTTTTAAGTGATGCTCACTAAAACAAACATAATTCTTTTTTTTTCTAGTTAGTTGATGTACCCTATTTTTTTGAATTTAGATTTGTAACTACTTATATCTAAAAAGTTCATTTGGTTTCATAGTGTTTTATTGAATATTTTTTCCCTTGATCAAGTTTCGAAGTCAAACCAATTACAATTCAAACATAGGCGGACTGTATAATGCATAACCTTTTTTGTATGTATCGAAATTCATTTTTTTTACTTGATTAAGGACATCAATACCTAGCCTAAACATATTTTCAAAATTTATTTGATTCACCCACCATTTTTCCACATATGTAACAAAGCATTTGATTTTCGAAAACCTATTTTTAACCTAAACTAAAATATATATACAAAAACCAAAGGTTAAAATTATTTGATGGATGTGGGGCTCGCTCGAGGGACTACTATCATCTAGTTAGCTCGGTGAAGTCTCCTCCATTTTCATCCCACCCAAGCTGGAAAGGAAATTTTGTAGAGATTTGGTAGATGAGGAGGGAAGGGAAAATGGGGGCTGGGCGGGACCGTTTGAGTGAACCCCCTTGGGGTCGGAATGGGGGGTCTGCATTTTATCCCTTGTTTGAGGTGAATGCCCCCTTTTTTGAAATTCTCACCATTCCTAGGATGCAAAAAAATTGCCAAAAAGTGGGTCCCATCATTAAATAGGGTTCACTCAAACCTGGGTCCATATGAACCCCTTTTTGGGTCCATACGAACACCCTAGTTCGTGCATGTGATCCTAAATGGTTTATATATCCTAAATATGCAAAAATAACTGTTATACAATGAGAGAAACACAAAGGGGCACCTCAAGATTAGCCTAAGAAATTGATAACACAAAGGAAGAAGATAAAATAGATATTGTAAATGGTTATACCTTATTTGTTGCTGAAATTCCTTGGTTGGCCCTTGTGATTGTAATTTTGTATGCTCCTTGGATGGATATGGAAATGGCTAAATGCAAGATTGACAATATGATTAGATGCAAATGAAAAATGACTAAGTGGCTTGGCTAAATGGCTGAAATAATGCTTGCAAATTGAGTAGACAATTTGGAAGCATAAGAGTGCAAAATGGCTAAGTATTGTTAAATGCCTTAGAAGAGGGGGTATTTATAGAGAAATTTGAATTCTCTAGAGAATTCAATGGTTGAGATTGAGCCACCAAGATCAAGATGTAGGGCTATAGTGAGTTGAGGACTCACAAGCCTTCACATATTGACATGTGGAATGTGAGATGGCCAATGATAAGATGAGGTGAAAGTGAGCTGGAAGGGAGGTACATGATGTGTAAGAAGGACATGTACCTTGGAAGTACGTTGGGGGATGGGAAGAATCTTGGGTGAATAAGAAGAATCCCATGGACAAGACAAGGTTCCAAAAAGGGAAGCACTTGTCCACATGTGACTTGATGTGACAAGTCAAAGATTCTAGAAGATGCATGGGAAAAAGAGATTCTAGGAGGAATAAAAGTGAATTAAAAATTCACATGGGGAAGAGAGGAGCCTTGGATGAATAAAAAGTTATTAAAAATTCCTTGGGGGATGGGGAGAGTTGACCAAGGTACTAATTAGGTTTAACTAATTAGTAATTAGAAGATAATTAGAGGATAATGAGGATTAGAAGACAACTTGCAAAAGTTGGAGGATGTGACACATCCTAATCAAGGATTAGGCATGTGCACATCCATAATTAAGAGATTAAGAGGTTGATTAAGATTAAGGAAAAGTGATGTGACATGTGAGGAATTAAATAAATGTCAAATTTATTTAATTCATTTGATGAAAGGGGGATTAAAGAGATAAGGTATTTAATTATTAACTAAATACCTTAGGAGTTTGGCAGAATTAAGGGTATTAATTAAATAATAGTAATATTACTTAATTAATGCAAATAACAAGATATTTAGACAAAAGGGATAAATTTGGATAAATTAAGTGTCCAAATTTAGGTGTCTATAGTGCGAACCCCTAAAAACCATTTTTTTTTATGGGAGCATTTTTGCAATTTTCCTATCCTCAATGAAATTGTAAACCAATATTGTGGGATCACCCAATAAGTAATCATTAACCTTAGAATTAACCTATTCCCTTTTCCCAAACATAATGGTACCTCTACCAATAATACATAAGCAAAATCATAAGTTACCAACCTAATCCTAAGTATAACATATAAGCTTTCTAAGTCTACAAAACACTTTGCATAAATTAACTTAATAAGCTATTCCCAATTCATCAATCCTAGTATCTAATACTATAGATGATAAAAAAATCACTCCTTAATATGGAGTAAGTACAAACACTTATATGGAAATCATATCATTAAGACTTTTCCTTTCCTATAAGTAAATAGACTATTACTCTATTTCAAGAAAACTATTGCAATTCCAAATTAAACACACAAGGAAATCAATCTTTCAGATAAAAGATAAAACATGAAGAGAATAAAATCTCATTCCTGCTAATCAATTATTCCAATGGACTCATTAGGTCTCAAGCTTGGATTCCTCTTAGGAATCAACTTAGCAACAACCCGTCTCTATTTCTCTCACTAAAATTCTCTCACAATAACCCTAAGGAAAAATAAGAATTTCACCATGAAATTACAAGAAAATGGAACAATGTAATGATGCATAAAAGAAGTGTCCCAAATGAGGTGAGAACGCCTCATATTTATACCCAAAAAATAGCATCTATAGCCTACAAACAAGGCTTATGCTATAAAACTTCTTAGCAATATACCATCAACTCAGTTTAATAGTAAAAAGGTGGCAAATTTCTATCTCATTAGTCACTCAAACAGGACAACATATCGATCCAATGCTTGCCAACAATAGTTGGACTATTTCATAAAGCACATTCTTCATTCAAGAATTCAACTTTCAGGCTTAAAAGACTTTTAAAAGAAACACAATTTATATTATGGTGCCAAGTATTCATCACATTTCCTATCTACAAGCTTGTTTTTTAAAATAGAGGAATCAATTAATCATTATCTGGTTGTATATTACTTAGTTGACTTGGTCCAAGGAATGGAAATCAACACATTTCAAAGAATCAACCTCCATCATTATAGTGCTGTATAATGTTTGACATAGTACGTTGCATTTAATTAGTGTGCAACACTTTTAATAAACTTCACACAACAATTTAATACTTATGCATTTCTATCGCCTATTATCATTAATGATAAATGTGGTTCAATACTTAACACTGCACTGTCAAATATAGCGCTATGTTCTCTTCATATCGACCATGGCATTCATAGCATAAATCGACCATTAATTTTATATATAACATAAATATATAAATATATAAATATATAAATATATATATATAAAAATATAAAAATATAAATATATATAAATAAATATATAAATATATAAACATATATATATATATGTACATATATATAATATCAATGAATAGTATTTAACGCTATTTATATATATGTGTATATATATATTCAAATATATATTTATTTATATATATTCTTTGACAAATTTGTTTGTCTAAATATACACTTGATATTTGAATGAATGAGATCAAGTTAACATTTCATATACAATATCGTTTGTATATATATACATATGTATACATATATTGACATCTGTATGGACATTCCCATTTGTCAACACATTTGTGTATATCGACATGTGTATACATATGTATATGTATATATATCTCATATATATACATTCTATTATACAAACAAACACAGAAGCAACTGCTATCTTATTGATAGTTATATATACATGTGATGTATATCTATATATAAAGATACATATTTCATTGTCCTCTTGATATCACCATGCCCATGAGCAACCCGTCCATAAGCGTGCATAGGTACGTCTACCTATGTACTCTCATGTATGTGTTCCTTGATGTGTATGGGCTATCATCGACATGCATATGTATACATATATATACATTCTATGTATAAACATTTCATCATTTAAGTATACTAATACAAAGAATAACTTGCATGCATCAAGCACTAAATACAATCCAAAAATGCTCTTGACAGAAATCAAGATCCTTCCTAATGAAAACACATCATACTAAAGGATACCTTACCAATTCCCAAATCTATGACTCAACTCAACCATTCTATAAGTGAGTGTGTGTAAGCTTAATTATGTTTCATTATAGGTTACCCAACCAAGTTCTCTTGAGTGATACTCCTCCTCACTTCTAGAGGATTGATTTTGAACTTGCATCAAACTTAACACATTTTCATGGTAGTCAACTTTTCATTAAAACAAGCATTTGCATTATAATTTTCATAGTTAGAATATCAAATTCAATAACCATTCATTCTAGATTTCCATTCCATTATCTAGCATTAAATGAAATAAAAATTCATTCATACTTTTCCAATAAACAAAGTGCAACCATATATATTTCCAATTAGAATTCCAAATACATTCACATATGCAATAATTTACCCTAACATAGTAATAGTAAATAGGTAAATGCACAACGGGATGTGACAAATCCAGGGAAGCATATAAGATCTAGAAACTTCAAGTTCATGTGAGATCTGATACAAGTCTTTATCTACTTTGACATTTTTACTTTCAATAATCTTCCCTAACCTCTTGTTGTAGCATATGTATGCCTTTCTTCTGGTAGAGAAACCAAGAAAGATCCCTTCACTACACTTGGAATCAAATTTTCCAAGATCACCTTCATCTCTTTTGATGTAGCATTTGCTGCCAAAGATTCTGAAGCATCTGGCAGTGAGAGGTCTTCCATACCATAAATCATAAGGGGTCTTATTGTTGTTGACTCTCAACTGCACTCTGATAAGCAAATAGATAGCAGTGTGAACTAACCTTCCAATACATAGTTGGTAGGTCAACATCTTTCATCATTGTTCTATCCATTTCTTGCACTATTCTATTTTTCTTTCAACTACCCCATTTTGTTGAGGGGTTCTAGGAGCAGACAAATTTCACCTAATGCCATGATCTTCATAGAACTTTTCAAATTCATATGAAGTAAATTCACCTACTCTATTTTACCATAAACATTTGATCCTAGCATCCATTTCATTCTCAACTTTTGCTTTAAAAATCTTAAACTTATCAAAGGCTTATTATTTCTCTTTTAAGAAAGTAATCCAAGTCATTCTAGTGTAATCATCTATACGAAATATACTGTACCTTTCACCTTGTTGACTCCTTATCCTTGTAGGTATGCATAGATTAGTGTGGATCAACTCCAATGGCAGTGACACAAAGCACTCCTTGATTTTGAATCTAGTCTTTGTTTTCTTTCCCATTTGACATTATTTGCACAATATGTTTGTAGGATTGGAAATCTTAGGCATATCCCTTACTACATGTGAGGAATTGATCTTTACCAAGCTGTGAAAATTGATATATATCCCATTCTTTTGTGACATAACCAACTTTCTTTGGTCCGAGCTATTAAGCATATTCTTCCATTAACCTCCTTTAGATGATAGACATTACCATTTGTTGTCATTCCTTCAAAAAATTTGACTTGCCCTAGAAGGCAACCCTATTTTATGAGGGTGTTGTATTATAGCCATGCAGTATGATGTATTCTGAGAGTCTGATAGCGATTGTTTTTCCTCTAGATCTTTGGTTTGTGATTTTTGAATAATATATTGGGTGGATTTGGAGTGTGGGGCTTTTCTCTTGAAAGAGTTTTCCCCATGTAAATCACTATGTTGTGGTATGCATGATATTTATGTTTATTTTTGTTTAAGTTTCTGTAATTGTTGAAAATATCTATAAATTTTTGCATTATCCTCCTCTCAAGATTAGTGTAGGAAGATGTTTTGCTACCTTAGCTTAATCCTTACAAATTTAGGAGCTCATTAATGGATAAGTCATTGATCTTCGCTATTGCTTGACTTATAAGCATGTTTTTGATATTTTCACCAACCCTTCACAAAAAGAAAGCATCTTCATTTGCAAGATTTTTTGGATTGTGGGAGGCTTTATCTTCTAGGGGGACTACCTAGTCCTTCCTTACTTTCATGGCCTCTCTCTCTCTCTCTCTATTCAAGGGACTATTATCTTTGGGTTTTTCTCTTTGGGGGGATTTTTCTATACATGGGTACCTCATTAGGCTTCTTTTGTTGGGGTCCATCTTATCACCCATCTAAGATATTCTTAAGGAGGGTATTAGTGTATGTTTTTATTTTCCTAGTGGATTTTCTCTCTCTTATTATCTAGGGTTTTCCTATACTTCTTAATTAAACTAGCTTAAGTTAATAAAGTGAGTATTAGTGTGAGTGGTGTGAGGTGTTGACATCTTTCATGATAGTTAAATTTACTATTCTTGGACACCTTTAGTGACATCTCCCTGTTGGTTGTATTTATCATTTCCCCCTCTTACCTAGTCTTTCTCTACACACTCTCCTAGCTTTTTTTAGATGAATTTTACATCTTGTGGCTTCATGTTGTTATGCTTTTTTAATGGTATTTTTCTTTATGAGAATATACATTACTCTCTTGGAGATTAACTCTATAATATTCTTTGATTTATTTAAGCATCTATATTTATAGCTCTATAGTTTCTATTTCTTACATTAGATCTTGAGTTATCGTTTGTTTTGTAGATTCTAACAGGAAGCAACCCTCCAACATCACATACCACATAATTTGAAGAGAAAATTTGTCCTAAGGCTTGGGAAGAGAGGTCCTCACATATCCTATTTGGATGTGCTTCACATTTTTATTAATAATTTTGAATCTAGCACCTATAAGTATTTTAATCAAAAAAATTTGAAATTATATATGTTTTAATTGGAAGCAAATTTATGAGAATTACAAGTTTGTAAAGGAAAAATACTTTTCCATGGGTCAATTTAAATTAATATTAGTGGTTGGAAATGGATAATTGAAATGATATTTGTCAAATTGTGTAAGGGATTAAAGTGTTTAGTCATGGGATTCACAATGAAGAATCAAATTAATATTTCATATAATTTAATTATCTTGGTATTGTAAAATGGGTGATTATTAATTAGAAAATGTCTTAGATACAAAATATATCAAATTATCTATAGATCAAGTCTACATTGTGCGGGATCAATCTCACCTCCACGGGAATGATTTGACACACATTAGGGTTTTAAAATGTACAAGATTGACCCCACTAACTATTGGAAATTGCATCACTTGAAACTTTTATATCTACTAATTGGTAAGGATTCATAGTGTTAAGAAATACCTTGGGGAAATTATTAAATTATGCAAGCTCACTTTCTTCTCAATCAACCCTCTATTGTACCAACTTGGCAACCTTTGCCAAATGTTGGCAAATAAAAATCAAGCATGCAAGTACATAGATGATTATGATGTTGATTAGGTTCCTCTTATACTCCAAACAAAGTGTTCCTAGAATGTTTCCTCTCTTTAATGCATAGGATTTTCAAATATGAATTAGATATCTTGCTTATTACTTAATTCACATTGAATGCCTTTAAACATTAAGAAGTATCAATTAATCGCACAAAATGTGTACCAAGTTGGCTCATATGGTTATTGAAATAGGCAAG
>VDFB02096930.1:0-131790 GCA_007258455.2 Sequoia sempervirens
GATGATAACCCGACCGTAAATCAATCTTCGTAAAGTAACATGCCCCATGGAGCTCATCAATAAGCTCGTCAATCCTCGGTATCGGGTATCTATTCTTGATTGTCCTCTTATTCAGGACCCTGTAATCAATGCACATACGTAACGTTCCATCCTTCTTCACCAAAACAACAGAAGAAGCGAACGGTGACTTGCTAGGTCGAATGTGACCCATAGCAAGTAACTCCTTTATTGTCTTATCTATCTAATCCTTTAATCTTTTAGGATGCCTGTAAGGAGTTATCATCACGGGCTTAGCGGAGTTATCATAACGGGTTTCGCACCCTCCTCGAGCTCAATAATGTGCTCTATGCCTCTGTCTGGAGGTCTACCTGGCGGAATATCACTGAACACCTTGTCATGTTTGATTCTCAACTTCTGAATGTCCGGATGATATTCTGTCTTTTGCTGTCCCTCTTGTATAGGTGCTAAATGACACTCTGCAGCCCACTCTACCATGTCATGACGCATGAGTCGCTCCATCCGGCGAAAAGAAATTGTCTTGAGGTCGCTGTCCCGAATTGCTTTAAGTATGTGAGTCTTCCCGTCAACCTCAAAACGGATCTCCATGTCCTTGAGACGAAGTGTGACCTCCTCCAATGAATGTAACCACTTCATTCCCAAGACCAAATCAATGTCCCCCATATTAACAACATAATAATCTGCCTTGAACTCATAATTGTTCAAGCGTAAAGGGAGATCCTTAATCATGCGTTCGCATCTCAAAGTGTATCCATCTACCACTTTGACTCTAATGCCCTCGAACTCCTCAGTGATGAGTCCACGTTTCTCAACGAATCTAGCATCTATGAAATTATGCGTGGCTCCTGTATCCAATAGGGTAATGACCCTCTGTCCTGCTTACACACCACGAATCCAGAAAGAACCCTCCTGCTGGATGCTAGATAAACGGGCCTCCTGTATCTGAAGCTCGGGCTCTGTCTCTGCTCTAGGCTCTGGAGCCTCTGACTCTGAATCATCGGAATGCTCTTGCTGTTCGAAATTTTCTGATTCTGAGTCCTCATAGTACGCCCACATCACACGATTTGCCTTGCCCTTAGGTCTTAGAGGACAATCGTGACTGGCGTCGTATGGTCCTTTGCAGTAGAAGCAAAGCTTCTTCCTGCGTAGGTCATTTAGGGCCTTACGATCCAAAGGTGGGAATGCTGATTTACCTTTTGAATCGTTTTTAAAGTCTGATTTTTCTGTGTTAAAATCAGATTTATCCTTATTTTTGTTAAAGCCCTTGTTATCCCTGAATGATGAAGAACCTCTGGAGTTGAATCTACTCGACGGGGCTGCTAACTCCATGTTCCGTGCTTTCTTCATCGCCTCCTGTAATGACGGAGGATCAAAGGCTTTAATCCAGCCTCTCAGTGGCTCTGTCAAACCCTCCATGAAGAGTACTACCAAACGCCTCTCTGATATGCTCGGAACCATGACGGATAGCCTCTGAAAGTCACTGATATAAGTCTCTAGACTGCCACTCTGCCTCAACTGTGCCAAGTCTCTGAAGTAGGTTTCCGGATCCTTCCTATCAAACCTCTCAACCAATCTGTCTACGAACTCCTGGTATGAAGTGATCCTGTCGTGTTGTAGCGTCACCATGCCGTGGTGCCACCAATCATAAGCAACCCCCTCTAGATGCAGTGTCGCATATCGGATGGCATCTCTCTCAGCCATCGGACGTAAGGTGAGGAATGTATCTAACTTGCTAATCCATGCCTGGGCTGTCACCTTGCCACTACCATCAAACATCGCTAGGTTAAGCCTGTTGGTTGCATGTTTTAGGTCGTTATTCTACTGTCGAGGTCTCCAATCCTGTCGAGCTCTGTTGTGTTCTCGCCTCTGTGTAATGAAACGGTCAAAAGTGATCCGTTCTCTGACTGCAGGAGGTACCAACTCCCACTCCTCGTTTGCTGCCATAAGATTATCAGCAAACAAATCCTCGTGCTCCTCACCTGCTATAGCCTCATCGGGCTCCTGTCTCGTGAAAGTAGGCCTAGTAGGCCTATCTGCTGTCCGTGACACTGTCCTAGGAGCTCTCCGTGACCCTGCATCACTCCTGTCATCGTCACAATGTGGTGACGGTCTCCTCGAAGTACCCAATCTCTGTAGTGCCACTGCCACCTGCTGTAATACATCATCGGACCTCCGTTGCCCTGCACGAAGATCTCTGAGTGCATGCAAGACCTCTGCATCGTCTTGATCTCTGTTATTCTGTGGGATCTTTGTCCTAGGTATATCTGTTCTCTCAGCCCTGTCATTCCTGTCAGCCATGTTTTCTGGCTGCCTGCTCAAACTGCATTGCCTTTCAATCAAGGCTCGTCTGCGAGTATAGTACCTGTATGTATCAAATTCCTCTGGCTGCATGTGATGGCTAAACCCTCAGGATGGCAGGATTTAGCTCTGATACCACTGTAGAAACCCTAGTTTCCCCTGATTCTGATTCTGACTGAGTTTTGGTTCGTTTTTGCAATTTTTGATTTTTTTGACGTTTTGAGGTTTTTGAACAATAAATGAAGAATGCGATTTTGCTTGAAAATAAGAAATAAATTCAACAAAAATTATCTAGCTCCGTAAATATCAAACCCTAATACAAATACTGAGTCTGGATCATATATTATTCTTCTGCAACTATTACAATGAAGATCTGATAACATGCAAAGTAAAAGGGAATGATTTTTGAAAACCTGATTTTTGATACAACAATAAATATTCTGATGAAAATGGTACGGCTGCAACAAGTATGCCCTTCTCCCTCTGTCTGGTGATTGCAGATGACTCCAGATAAGTAGGCGCCTCAACTGCTGAAGGCAGAGATCAAAAATATAAGGCGATTTGCTCTCCTTAATAAATACGCCTCAAGCTGGATGGTACGGCCCTGGTACAGAAGTACGGCCTGCTGTACTGAATCAGCAATTAATGAATTTGTACGGCCTTCTCTGTAGCTCTCCAGATCTCTGAAATATGGGCGCCTTGATGAATAGAAGGTCTCCTGAATGAATTAAGATGCTGAAGCTCTGTAAATAAATAACCTCTGATGCTCTGTGATTCCTCCTGTATGAAGAAATCTCTCAGCTGCAATAAATCAAGTGTTATTTCACACCCTCTGAATTGCTTCCAGTGGAGATGGCTCGTTCCCCAAGGAATTCGAACTTGAAACCCTAAAGTTCTTGCTCAGACAAAGTTGATCAATTCTCAAAATCAATAATCACATAATGGCCCAAAACCCAAGGCAAATGCACTATAATGCTCAAAAGTGCGATTTCCTCAATAATAGGGTTTTAATAAAATATTCACTTTTAATTCTTTTAATTCTTCCATAGTCTCAGCCAAAATATTTTATTATAATTTAATGATCAATTTTGGCCCCTTCTGATGATGGCGCACCCCTCAAGAAGAATCACTTAAGTTATAATTTAATATTATAACTTTATATTATAATCATTAAATAATTAATATTTAATTAATACAATTAAATATTAATATTTCTCTCGTTACTCATCCGATGACTGTTCCATCTGAAGCTGACGAACACTGAAGTGATTCTGAACGCTGCCAAAGCCATACTGCTAAAAATAGCAGGGGTCCCACGCTGCCTGCCAGGAACTGCTAAAAATAGCAACTTCTGCAAGAAGTCTCCGATCGAGCCCAAACGAAAGCCTACTGATCAAACTCTGCCAACTGAAGCTGAGCCAAGCTCGAAAGTGACCCTTTATCCAGTCTATCGGCCTACGAGGGTCGTGTGATAGGCCAATCCTGTACTCCGAGAGATGTCACTGAGAAGGGGACATGACATTTGCTATTGTTGATACTAAGGGGGGGCGCCTTGAAGTGAAGATATTGTTGAGAATTATCAAAGTGCGAATTTGCTGATTGCTGATTGCTAATGCAAAGTATAAATTTATTAAAGCTCAAGTTGCTGATTGAGATTGCTGAAGACAAGGTTTACTTGGAAATTTTTCTAAGTGTTTAGGCTCGACGATATTGGAGAAGAAGCTGAGGTTTGCAAATGGGAAAAGTTATTGCAGCTTCTTAAAGTCGACTGCAGCCCCTACACAATGTCTTATTCTATTTTATAAATTAATTTGCTGATGAAAGTTTGTTATGTTGCAGATGGCTGAGGCAAGGGCGACTGGCAATGACAATGGTGCATCCAGGCAAGCTGTGATTAGGAAGTTGAGTAAAACATTCATGCCAGAGTCAAAATTCATTTCAAAATTGGGCAAGTTGACAGACACCAACTTGGGCTCCGTCAACCTCGAGACCTTCAAAAACAGGATGTTGGGAATTGGAAGTCATCGGCCTTCGACCACTTCGCACAACATTGTTTGAAGCGGGTTATTGCAGTTGTTGGTTTCCCGCCAGCTATACAGTGTTCAGAGCTGATGATGGAGTGTGCTAATTGCTACGAGAAGGAACATCGGTCGATCATGTCACCAGATGGCCAAGTGCTTGCCAATCTTACTCCGGCAGCCATTGGTGAGGCTTTCGGGATCCCGGTGCACAGGAACATGATTTACAAATCCAGAGAGCGAGCGGAGCGGATGTATGCTTCTGCTTTTGAGCGATGCATGGAGACAATTAACACCCACTGGATGAGCACTCCCAAGCCTTCTCGTGCAAAGTTGCCGAAGCAAATCATAGCAGATGACTTGAAGCAGGAATATTGTGACCTCATCATGATGCTGAGCAGGGTTGGAGGTTGCCCACAGTCATTCATTTTTGAGCCTTGGATGTTTTACTACATCAACCTGGTGCTAGAAGGGAAAGACTATGTCAATTGGGCCGAGATGATCAGTGATAATTTGCATGAGCAGCTCCTGAGCTTGAGGAGGACGAAGACGTTTTACATGAGCTCCTATATCATCTATATGTTGGCACGTATGATGAAGGTTGTGGCTCTCACTAGTTCAAGATTCATGAGGCTTGTCCGCAGTTGCATTTGGTGAGCACAACTCACTACAAGCGTGTCAACGATTCCTTCACCATGTATATCACGAGGTTGCTTCAGGAGCGCTTGCATCATAGAATCTCGAGGGAGGCCCAAGAGTTGATTGAAAGGTATGGGTGCTGGTTCATACAGTTTCCGAGATTTTCTTACATTAGGCTGCAAGGTTTTTCATCGTACCCATACAGGCTGCCTAAGTACCCAACAGATAGAGTTTTAATGCTAGAGATATCTAGGCAATTGCTTGCCTTTGATAAAATTCAAAAGAAGAAGAAGGGAGGAGTAGAATTTCCAATTGTCATGGGCAACTCGGATGAGGTGTGTCCCTCAATACAGGTAGCTAGAGAAGCTGAAAGTGAACTCCAATTTTATCATTTCTCATACCACACCAGCCGGCATCATTATGATCCCCATCATAACATCAAATGGGTACTATCAGAGGAGTTTAAACATAAGGCCACCATTGAGGATTATTGGGCCGATGCAGCTGATGAGATTGAAGTAAGGAAAAGGATGTTTTCTCGGTTGCCCATTACCTTGATCAAGGAGTGCGAAGTGGTTCCGGTTCCAGACCAGGTGAACGAGGATATGGATGTTGTACATCCGGATTATGCAGCAGTAAGAGATACTCCACTTCCACCTCCCGATTGGTCAGAGCCCGAAGTTGCGGATTTAGATACTCTCTCTATCCCAGTCATGACATTTACTAGGGCATGGGTTGACAGACGAGTAAACAGATTGAAGAGTAGTGTTGTGACCTTTTCACACATCGCCCCATCTAAAATGGGGACCCCTAATTTTTGCTCCATTCTGGTCTTTTTGGCTTTGGTTTTTGTGTGTCTCTCTCTCCGTCTGTCTCTTTTCTATGGTCTGCTTTCTGGGGACTTCCCGTCTGCAAGCTTCAACATGAATTTGGCCAAGTCTGAAATTAGGGTTTGAGTCTTTGCAGCCAATTTGAAGTCAAACGAGGTCGATAAATTGAAAATTGAGTTTAACACTGTTATCAGTGTGCTTCCAGCAGGCTTTTAGCAAAATTTCATCAGATTCCGAGATACTTACTATTTTTAGTAAGTGTGAAATTCAGGGCAATTTGTCAGCATTTTCAAGTTTCCGACAGTCACACGGCATTCAGAGAATATCAAGCTACTCACAGGTTAAATTTGAGCGAAAACGGACAATTTACTATTTTTTAGCAGTCCGGCTTCCGGGACGAATTTTAGGGTGCAGATGCAGAATTCTTCTTTGCATGTCTGCGTATTCCTTCTGGGTTTTTCAAGACCTTCGCGATGATATAACATGCAAGACGAGATGACCACTTTCAGGATTCAGCCTTCCGAGGCTATTTTTAGGGTTTGCATGTCGAAGTTTCTTTTGCATGTCAGGTGATTCCTGATGGGTTTTTCGAGAGCTTCTCGATGGTGTGACATGCAAATGAAGATTCTCACTCAGTAAGGAACTTGCTATTTTTAGCAGGTGTGTCCTGACAGCCGCCTCCCAGCAGTTCAGATTCACGAGCTGATCGCAATGTCGCAGAAACGAAGGCAAACAGAGTTCATTTGGTATGCATGCAAAGCAAATTAGGGTTTCCAGCTTCGGAGCCTAAAAATAGGCATAAAAACTCAGAATCTTCAAAATCCGGTGTAAACCACCGCGATTAGCGTTCTTCAGGCTATCTGTTGGTGAAATTTCAAGTCGATCGGAGCACTTACTATTTATAGTAAGTCAATTTGGAAACTGACTAAAAATAGTAAATCAGTTGCATGCGCTGATGTTGACAGACAGGTCACGTGGTGAGGAGCGCCTCATTCAAATTTCAACTCGATCGGAGCATGGGAGCTATCAGAAACATGAGCTTACTATTTATAGTAAACCACCTTCAGAAACAGGCTAAAAATAGCAAGTAAGCTAAAAATGGCAGTGTAGACAGGACAATGAAGCTATGAGGATGCTACGTTCAAAATTTCAAGTCATTCCGAGCTTCAGAAGTGCAAAATTGAGAGGACTTACTATAAATAGCATGCACGTAAGCTGGCGAAAGATGATGAAAATTTGTCTAAGTCTGGAACTTCATCCAGCAGGCATAAGGAAATGCGCCCAGCTAGTAAGGAGGCATAAAAAAATTTTAAGTATGAGTTTATCCTCCTACCACCCCAAAATGCGCCCAAGCTAGTGAGGTGGAAGCATAAAAAATTTTCTAAGGCAAAATTTCATCCGCCTCCTATGGCAAAATGCGCCCAGCTCAAGGCCTCATGTTGGAAAAATTTCTAAGTATAAGACTCATCCTCCTCCACTAGTAAAATGCGCCCAAGGCACAGTGAGTCAAAGAAAGTCAACAAATGTCATCCTCCACACATGCTAAAATGCGCCCTCAAGGAAAGCTGGAGCTCAAATTTTTTTCTAAGTGAGAAGTTTATCCTCCTCCTATGGTGAAATGCGCCCAAGTCACAAGCTGGTCAAAGAAGTCAACGATTCTTATCCTCCTCAAGGGCCAAAATGCGCCCAAATGCATGCAAGTGAAGACAAAAAAAAAATGGAAGCCGAAGAGTCACATGCCAAGGCGTTGGGGTTTCATTCTTCTCTCTCACACATGCGCCCATGCAAAGTCAAAGGAGTCAACAAGGTTTATCCTTCCCCCATGGCAAAATGCGCCCAAATGGGGCCACATGAGGACAAAAGTTGGAAGTTGAGGAGTCACTTGAGAAAAACGTTGGAACTTTCATCCTCCACCCCATGCAATATGCGCCCATCCTCTTCAACATAAGAAATGCGCCCATGTTTAGCAAGAAAGTCAAAGAGTCAAAGGAACTTTCATCCTCCTACATGCCTAGAATGCGCCCATCCTCTTCTGAGTGTTGAATGCGCCAAGATGTAAGGTGAGAATGGTGAAACAAAAGAGTTAAGGCGTTAAAAATAAAGGTGGTGAAATGTGCTAAGTGCGCCAAGGTGGTGGATGTTGGAGAATTTTCCTAAGGCGTGTGGAGTGTGAGAACAAGATGTTGGGCGTGGTTTTATCCTTCACACATGTTAATATGCGCCAAGTAAAGAGTAAGTGTGGTGGTGAAATAAAAAGTGCTAGGCGTTGAAGGTGATGAGTGGTAAGGTGTTAGAAAATTTTTCTGAAGCATATGAAGTATGAAATAAAGTGCTAGGTGTGGTAATGAAGTATTCTCCAAATGCTATGCGCCAAGGGTGGCAAAGTGAAATAAAGTATAAGAAGGGTGATGAAATATTCCTCTAAGGCGTTGGAAGTGGAGTCTTCTGGCAAGTGTAAAAGAGGAGAGGTTTAATATGCTAGGCGTGGTGAAATACAAGTTGTTGGCAAATATTGCTAAGGCGTTGAAGTTGCAAAGTGATAAAATTTCCTCTAAGGCATTGGAGCTCCAAAAATATTTTTCAAGTGTGAAGTTAAATACGAAGTGGTGGCTAGAAAATAAAATGTGCCAGGCATCTCTAGGAATAAAATTTTCTAAGTGAAGTTGGTATTTTCACAGGCAAAGTGGATCGAGCTGGATATAAAATTTTTAAGGCAAAATTTTCCCAAGAGATGATTTAAAAATTTTCTAAGGAACAAATATTTTCTTCCTTGGAAAAAACGCCTAAGTTTGATGAAGTGATAAAATCTTCTTTCTAAGGCACGAGCAGAGTTGTCAGAGATGAAGTCAGTGATGCCAGCTCCGTAGGGTCGATAAAATTTTTCCAAGTCAGAGCAAAATTCTCAGAGGGGATCGAAGAACGAGAATAAATTTGATGAAAGAATATTTTCTAAGGTTCAAAATTCAAGAAAATTAAATGAACCCGTTCGTTGGGCACCCATGAATTCGACGCGTTCTGGAGAAAATTTTCTTCTGGGTATCGAAGATTGCCGATGAGGAGTTGATTTCAAGGTCTTCCGCAGTTTGTCGAGGATTTTGGGATGAAGATTTTAAGTGGGCATCAGGTTGATGAATTTCCTAAGGGAAATTTGAAAAATTTTCTAAGGCAAGTGTGAAGAAAATGTATTTTCAAGGTGAAATTCTCCAGATGATGAATTTGAAAGAAACTGCCTAGGTGAATTTGCTTAAACCCTTCGTAAAGATAGTCTTCCAGAGCCGGAGTTGAACGAATTTGAGTATCGGAGCCCCAGGTAGTGAAATGAATTTCTCAAAGATGAAGTTTGTCTAAGGCATGAACTTGAACACGAAGTTGGCTAGTGGAGGCAACAAATCCTTGGAGATCAAAACTTGGTAAGTAAGGTGACTTTATATTATGAAGTGTTCTGATACCCTTCTCCTTGCTTGTTTTGCAGGAGGAATGTCGAGGCCAAGCGTTGATGATTTAAGTGATCCACGATGATATCACAACCTTCGGAGGAAGATAAAGTTATGAGTTTCAATCTCGAAGGGAAGAAAAGTTGCAAGAAATTGGCTAAGTATTAGCTCAAGTGACAAAGAAGCCAAAGAACAACGTCAAGAAGAAGATCAAGAACAGTGTGAACGCGTCTACAAACGGAATCTTCTAGAAGGATGATGGTGGACATTATGGCGCATTTATTACCTCACTCTCCTTTGTGGCAGTTTTTAGGGCGAATCTTGTTTAGGGCTGAGGTGGCGCGATTCTGGCCACTCTATTGATTGTAACCCTAGCCGTCTTTTGGGACTTGGCTAGCTATATAAAGGGGGAGTCCCCCTCATTTGTATCTCATTAGATTAGACATTGGAATAGTAGACATTGAGAGAGTATTAGTATTAGAGTTAGTAGTGTAGCATTGTAGAGCATTTTTGCATAATTTGGAGAAGAGAGAAAGTTTTCCCTTTGAAAACTTTTGAGGAGATTGTTGTGTAACACATTTTATGATAATAGATCTTTTCATTGATGATGGAATTCGTCTTGTCATGAATTGCTAGCAAGGTCTCTTCTTCCTTTCGTATCCAAGTAGCTTAATCTCATGCAAGTAGCTTATTTTGGTGTGTGGTGTTTTATTGAGATAGCTTCGCTTTATTCCATACCACTAGCGGCTTGTTGATGATAAGTCCGCCTTGTGTGGTCGATTGGAGATTATTTTGTGTTTAAACTTCAATTGTGATTTATATGCTTATATGCGTCGTTGTGATGGTGTATGCATGTTAAGTCATAATTTGAACATCTTTTGCTATTTCCCTTGAAGATTGCACCGATTTTACTGAGGCTGTCCGACGTGAGGCTAGGTGAAATCTGGTTGAGTCTATTGAAACGAAGCTCCACATATCCTGCATTTAGAATAGAATATAAACTTCTTAGGCCCTACACCCTTTTAATTCAGTTCATTTCCGATTAGAATTAGGAAACTTGCGCTCACCTGCCAAATCATTTGAATTACACGAAAGCCCTTTGTCTGCTGTTTGTTGTTAGCCGTCGAACAATTGTGTAAGTCCCCTTGAAAATACCAGCAATATCACATCAAGCCAAACTGAGCCTATTCGCACTTAAGGAACCTTGGAGTTGAAAGCATGATCTTACTCGCAATCTTAGCATGCTGAATACTTTGTTCAAGAGAGGATAGAGCGTCCGTTGGGAGACTTTATTCTGTGTTGGTGCGGTCTCAAAAACCACGTCAACAAGTGGGTCAATTGCTTTGACTTACAATTTGATGGGAGATCATAGGACACCCACCACAGGCAGAAAGAAACAAATTACACGAGGTTCGGAGTCAAGAAAGAAGGAGCTAGTTCGACAGGAGCCCGTTTAGCCAGAGCCTCCACGAGTCACAGTTGCATCACCATTGGAGACACGTTCTCCAAGTATACAAGAGGTTTCCTTATTTGTTGATCAGAGGATTGCATTGAATCAGGTGCAGGTGGTACAGGATAATATTCAGCCTCCACGGAGAGAGTCAGTTGGCCAGAGCATCAACGCACCTGGTAGGGTTGCTCAGCAAGACGATGAGGGGACTATTACTGACCCTCAATTTCAGCAGGAGTTAGAGGCGGCCCTGAATGATGATGATGATATAGTTTCAGGTGACACTCAGCCACTTGAGGATGATGAACCTCGCCAGGACAATGTAGAGGTTGAGCAGGTTCGAGAAGTAGAGGCACAAGAGCAGCAGCCCTTTGATATACAGTATGATGTGCCTGATTGGCTTAAAGATAGAATGAGGAGAAGCCCCAGTGAGAAGATTGATCCAGCGGTTGAGATGGAAGAGTTCTTAAGCAGGATCAGTGCACCTTCGCAAAAGAAGAAAGCAAGGAAGTTTTCGAAGATATCCACTGAGGAAGATGGTTCCAGTACTCTTCACGTAGCTGTGCCACGAGTTGATTGTGACCGAAATGAAGCAGTGCCTGAGAATTATGTGGTCACGACTCTGGATTTAGGATGCCCCACTGGTGCGCAGATTGTGGAGAAGTGTGATAACTCCTACCTCGCCCTCAAAGATAGACTATTCAAGAAGGAAGGGAAGTATAAGAAGTTGAAAAGAGAACACAAGGCCTTAATTGGATATGTATAGCAGTTGTCTCGTTCTCGAGGGCAGGATATTCCAGTGATAGAGCCTCCAATGGAGATACCTAGAGAGTCGATCAGCGGCTTGATAGAGTTATGAAAGATGGCGCAGGAAGCAGACAAGTGGGTCACAGGAGTTCGTGCCGAGACAGAGAAGTTTATGGAGGACCTTGCTTTTGCTTTTCAGCAAGCCTCTAGTATTTTGGCACGGATGGAGGCAGTGGATCATGCTTGGGGAGATGCTTCTATCTACCAGAGTAAAGTAATTCAGCGTCTCGAGGCATTGAGGCATGTTCCGTTGCGGTTGCTGATTGATGGAGGTGTCATTCAGGAGAATGATAGGTATGACTTCTCTAGATGGTATTCTTCAGCAATCACGGGGCATGGTTTCTTCGACGCGGCACAGGTAGATTCAGCCAGGATACATAAGGCCATGGCCAATATTATTGATGGAGTTCAGAATACCTTTGAGGCCATATTTGCTAGGCGGCCGAATCCAGATGAGATTAATGTTGATAATTTGAGGGGTTTGTTGGTGCCTTTCTTTTCTGATGTTAAGACCTTCGTACAGGATGATTTCGAGAACACTTCTACTTTCTCCACCTTGATCCAGAACACGCAGGACTCCTTGATTGCTTGGAGAAAATCTTGTACAAGGCATGAGCATTCAGTCACAGTGTTAGAGTTTCAGCTTGATTGTGTTCCACCTATTTCAGTTCAGGAGGTTGAGGTTGTACTTGGCAGATTTGTTGAGTTTGCAGTCAGAGAGAAGGCAAATGGGAACGCACTACTGGACGAAGATCTTCTAGAAGACTGATTGTGGGCATTTATTGCCTTTACTATTTTTGGGAGTGAGTGGGGAATCTTTGTTCATTTATTGCACCACTCCCCATTCTGGCAGTTTTTAGGGTTAGGGCTGAGGTGGCACGATTCTGGCCACTCTATTGATTGTAACCCTAGCCGTCTTTTGGGACTTGGCTAGCTATATAAAGGGGGAGTCCCCCTCATTTGTAATACATTAGGACATGAGATTGGACATTAGCATTAGAGCTAGAGCTAGAGAGTAGAGCATTGTAGACATTTTGTAGTGTGGAGAAGAAAGAAAGTTTTCCCTTTGAAAACTTTTGTGGAGATTGTTGTGTAACACTTTTCATGATAATAGATCTTTTCATTGATGGTGGAATTCGTCTTGTCATGAATAGCTAGCAAGGTCTCTTCTTCCTTTCGTATCCAAGTAGCGTAATTTTCATGCAAGTAATTTATTTTGATGTGTGGTATTTTTGTTGAGGTAGCTTCTTTCATTCCATACCACTAGCGGCTTGTTGATGATAAGTTCGCCTTGCGTGGTCAACTGGACATTATCTTGAGTTTAACTTCAATTGTGATTTGTGTGCTTATATGCGTCGTTGTGATGGTGTATGCATGCTGAATCATAATTTGAACATCTTTTGCTATCCCTTTGAAGATTGCACCAATTTTACTGAAGCTGTCCGACGAGAGGCAAGGTGAAATTTGTTTGAAGCCTGCTAAAACGAAGCTCCACATATCCTGCATTTAGAATAGAACATAAGTTTCTTAGGCCTTACACTCTTTTACTTTCCGCATATTTCTGATTAGTTTTAGGAAAACGAACTATATTGCCAAATCATAGACGCAAGAACCCCTTCAAAGCATACACCGACTGTTAATTGTAAGAAGTCTGAACAATTGCGTAAGTCCCCTCGTAAGAACACAACAATACACATCAACCAAACTGGGTCTATTCGCACTTAAGGAACCTTGGAGTTGAACGTGCGAACTTTCTCGCAATCTTAGCGCATGGAATACTTTGATCAAGAGAGAACGGAGTAGCCCCAAACTATTTTGTTCTTCGGCTGATTGGTGAGGTCACAAAAATCGCATCAACAGAGGCCTACTTCGAGAAGACAACTCCTTGTTTAAAGACGGTGATAATGACGGAGGACATGTTCGTTTGGCACGTGGATGGATACACAGAAGATGTACTTAAGCAAATGAGAAGAGAGAGAAGGAAAGTGTTGAGGATAAGAAAGATAGCGACGAAGGATGGACTTTGGAAAGTAATACCCAACCTAGCCGGGCCACCAACGGTAGCAGGCAAGTAGGTTACATGGTACTAGCGCTACGGCGGGAGGTACATCGACATCAGTTTTAAAGGTACTGGTCCTCCTCCATTGCTTGATAAGTGGTTTGATGTACAGTACGCAGGGACATTTAATGTCCCCTTCTAGTTGACATTGACATATCGGCAAGATTAGCCTATTAGTGGCTCTCGTAGGCTAATGAGGCATGGTGAGTCATCTGGCAGTCATTTGGTGATTATTTGGCTTAGTATTTGATTGGAGTAAGGTTTTCCATTATATATCATTATTATTTCTATTTATGGAAACCTAATATTATAATTTGATGTTGAGATGCACTTTATTAATTATATTATATTTTCATATTTTATGAAGTGCAAATAATTAAAAAATATATTGGAATCTTCTAGAAGTCAAAAAAAAAAATATATATTTTATTGAGGCCGACCTCTAGAGGAAATGCATAAATAGACATTGAGGTCTCACTCTTGAGCATGGATATTTGTTGTTGATGATTGGTGATTTCTTCTTGAGCATTTGTGGAGCCAAGTGGTCTGGAGATAATCAATTGATCTTTGGGAACAATAACTCCCATTGATTGCATAATTGAGGGGGTGAAATATCTCTTGAAGGGTTGCAGATTGGAGGTGATATTTCAGTCACTTCATTGGGAAAAATTTGTGGCCAAGGGCCAATTTTGAGGAGTATGATTTGGAGAAATATTGCATCTTTTCTTGGCATTGAACATGGCATTCTAGGCATCAATTATTTGAAGAGGGTTTGATTTCTAATGAAGAATTTTTGAAGCTAAATCTGAAGCAAACAGGGATTGGAGATACATTTAAATTCATTGGAGCTCATATATGCATCGATTTCTCTTGGAGATGGGAGCGCTCCATTTCTAGGTGCTTGCTGATTGTGTTTGGAGTTATTGGAGGCTGGAATTCATTGTGAATTATTTTATTTCTTCATTCATATCAGAACAGGGGCAACTTCTTCAAAAATTCGATTTGGCTTCTCAAGGTCTTCAACTCACAAGATATTGATTCCTTCTTCATTGGAGATTCAAGGCGCCATCAAGCTTCAGGTTCCCTTGTGTTATTTCATGATATTACATGTTAATTAGATGCATTTTAGATGGTGTTGCTGTAGGTGAAAGTTATATCAGATTCAAGCATTTTAATCATATGTATGTAAGCCAAGAGTCTTGGCCATTTCATCTCATTTCCTTTGTAGAAGGTTGCATTGTCAATAATAAATCTGAAGTTGGGAGTTCTCTATTGAGTTATTGTCTATTTGAAAGTTTAAGAGGATGTATGCCAACTGTTTGACATAATGTCTATAGGCTGTAGTTGCATATTTAGTTCATGAAACTTCATCTATTGCATTTGAAAATACAAAAGGAAATCTGCATTGCATCTAGGACCTTGTCTAAACATCATAAGAATCTTTGCAAGTAGTATATGCATTGGAAAAACATATATATCAGACTAAAACACTCAGACCAGCAAGTTACAAGATTGCATATGAATTGTTTGACAAAATTACAAGGCTGCAAGTTGGGGCAAATTGTGATCAGTTTGAGCAAGGCTCATTACAGTGGTATCAGAGCAGTTTCTTGCCATCCTTTGGGTTAGAATTTGACTTCATTTATGCAACAAAGTGATAGAACCAAGAGGTGTACAGCTAGAGAAGAAAGGAAACAAACACAGTGGCCTCAACACCCTGAACAAGACACATTATCAGCAGCTGTTGCAGCAAGACACCAAGAGATTGGTGGCACCATGGAAGAAAGAAGGGAAAGTAGCCCTCCTAGAAATGAAAGGAGGAATGTGGATAGAGGTGAAGAATTGTTGGAAAGAATGGGCCAAGCATTTGAAGGATTTTCAGCCTCCTTACAACAGCAGATTCAGCAGAATAGAGTCATTTTGGAAAACAGAACAAGGAACAATAGGGATCAAGATGATGACAAGAGTGTAGTTGGATCAAGGCGAGGGCAAAGAACCACTTCCCGTACTGCTGATAGGCCATCACGACCTACCTTCCTAAGGGAAGAGCGAGCTGCAGAAGAGAATGTTGAAGATGTTGAGGAACCTACCTTTGTTGATGCATATATGGCTGCTCATGATGAATGGCGATTATTGACACCGGAAGCACGAGAACTCATGCATTTTGACCAATTTGTACAATCAAGAATGGACTACTATAGGTCTCGACAGGAGAGGAGACCTTAGAATCAGAATAAGGATCTTAAGCAAGCTACTAATAAGCTTACATTGCCCATGTTTGATGGTAGTGGCAAGACTACTGCACAGTTATGGATTAATAAGTTGGATACTTTATTGGCTCTTCGACCCATGACAGAAGAGGAAGCCATCAAGAATGCCACGTTGCATTTGGAGGGTGCAACACATGAATGGTGGTATCATGGATTAGTAACATTGCAGCATAATCAGATCACATCCTATCAAGAGTTTGTGGATAGACTTGTGGAACGCTTTGATAGGAAGGATCCAGAATCATACTTCAGGGATTTGGCCCAACTCAAGCAAGTTGGAAGTTTGGAGAGTTACATTGGAGATTTCTAGAGTTTATCAGTGATGGTTTCTAATATCTCAGAGAGACGGTTGGTGGTGTTATTTATTGAAGGGTTAACGGAGCCTATGAGAGGTTGGATAAAATCCTTTGATCCTCCTACTCTTCAGGAAGCTATGAAGAAGGCTAGGAGTATGGAGCTATCAGCACCATAAAATAAGTTTTCATCCAAAGGATCTTCTTCATATCGAGATAATAAATCTTTCTCTAAGAAGAAGAACAAACCAGACTTCAAGGGCAAATCAGCAGCACCTTTGGATCATGATACACTCAATGATTTGCGAAAGAAAAAGTTGTGTTTTTACTGTAAGGGGCCTTATGATGCAAACCATGATTTCCCTTTGAGACCTAAGGGGAAAGCTCATAGAGTAATGTGGGCATATTATGAGGATTCCGAATCAGAGAGATCGGATCAGCAATCTGATTCTGAAGATTTAGGGACCGAGCATGAGCAAGAAAAACATGAAGGTGAAGGGGAACATGGCGGAGCAGCAAGGCAACATGATGCACACATCACCAGCATCGAGCAGGAGGGTTCATTTAGGATGCGTGGGGTTCTAGCAGGGCAGAAGATAATCATTCTTCTTGACACAGGGGCAACTCACAACTTTATTGATGCACGTTTGGTTGATAGGAGAGGCATCATGACAGAGGAATTTGAGGGGATAAGAGTTAAGGTTGCAGATGGTTATACCCTCAAATGTGATAGGAGAATTTCAGATTTGCCCATACGCTTGAACAACTATGAGTTCAAGACGGACTTCTATGTGGTGAACATGGGTGATACCGACATGGTGCTTGGCATGAGATGGTTACATGATATTGGGAAATTCACCCTTGATCTCAAAGAGATGGAGATGTCTTTCCAGGTTGATGGAAAGACTCATGTTCTTAAGGAAATCCGAGACTCCAATTTCAGGATGATTTCATTCAGGAGAATGGAGAGGCTAGTGAGACATGATATGGTTGAGTGGGTAGCAAAATGTGTGTTGATGCCTACACAAGGGGAACAACATAAGCCAGAATACCATCCAGATATCCAAGAGTTAAGGATTAAACATACAAAGGTGTTTAGCGAGATTCCTCTAGGCAAACCTCCAGATAGAGGGGTTGAGCATATCATTGAGTTGGAGGAGGGTGCCAAGCCCATAATAGTCACTCCATATAGACATCCCAAGCGACTCAAGGGTGAAATTGAAAAGACGATTAAAGAGTTGCTGGCCATGGGACATATTAGACCAAGTAAGTCTCCTTTTGCATCATTAGTAGTGCTGGTTAAGAAAAAAGATGGTACATTGCGGATGTGTATTGATTACAGACTCTTGAATAAGAGAACAATTAAGAACATATATCCCATCCCTAGAATTGATGAGTTAATAAATGAGTTACATGGTGCCCGTTTCTTCTCTAAGATTGGTCTGAGGTTCGATTATCATCAGATTTGGGTTAGGGAACATGACATTGAGAAGACCGCATTTAGGTGTCATTGTGGGCACTTTGAGTTTATGGTTATGCCATTTGGGTTAACCAATGCGCTAGCAACATTTCAGTCTACGATGAACAGGGTCTTCCATTCACAGTTGACGAGGTATGTGCTGGTATTCTTTGATGATATTTTGGTGTATAGTAAAACTTGGGATGATCATATAGCACATCTTGATATAGTATTGGGCATTCTGGGAGAAGAGTCCTTGTATGCAAAGGAATCCAAGTGTGACTTAGGGATGACAGAGTTACTATATCTTGGTCACATCATCAATTCAGATAAAGGAGGTTCGGCGAAAGATTAAAATCCAAACTATTATAGTATGCCCATTTAAAGGAATTTCCAGGAGAAATAAAATCTGGCAAAAGAATAAAGTCAGAAGCATAATCGTACGACCACCTGAAGAGAGCAGTAGTTCGGCAGAAATCAAAAGTTGCCAAGAACATATAAAGGAAAAAGAGATTGCATGGCGCCAAAAGGCCTAGAGCAAAGTGAAGGATGAAATTACTACACAAAAGAAGGGCAGTAACCAGGAGGACATTATACGGCCAAGCAAGGACATCGTACGACCAAGCAAGGATATCGTACGACCAAGTAAGGACATCATACGACTGGCAACAGGGTTTCAAATAGTACGACACTCAATATCTCAACACCTAGTTTGGCATTTTAAGGCATCTTCCATCGTACGACATTTAGCAAGACTCCTCAACCAAGTTGTACGACATTCTCTTCCAACTGTATGGCATTCCCAAATTCCTCAAGTCGTACGACATTCTACACATTTTCAAGTCACACGACCTCAATTGTTAGGATGCAACGTACGGCCTGAACAGAGCAACATAGTACGGCGTCTCATAGTATGACAACTTCAAATCATCAAGGTACAACAAGTTTTTAATATTCAGTGTCCTCACAAAGTACGACAGTTACTCCAATTCGGCTGTTACGACAATTGTCAAGTGGAAGGAAATAAAGCTGATTGGAATCGCCGAGTAGACACCAAAATGGACAAAGTGAAGAAAATTGTAAGATACAAGCCAAAGATGGCAGCCACAACAAAGAAAAAGAAAATGGAGATAGAAGGTGACGCCATGACATGGGAGAGTTTAACAGGAAATGAGTGTAAGCAGTGGTGGCTAAGCACGGCTGATGATCATACGTTGAAGATAGCACTAAAACATGCTCGAGTGGACAAGGCAATGTTGGTACCGTTCTTCAACACCAGAGAATTTGAGCCTTGGCTGAAGGCCATGGTGGACAATTATTGTAGGCACTCGCACAAGTCTGTTGTAGATTACAGAGGATGTCTAGTTACAGTCTCCTTCTGGGCACAGGATTTTGAGTGGGTATTGGGCATTCCAGCCACAAGAGTAGGAGTTAATAAACCAAGGAAAATGACTCAACAACATAAGGAAGTCCTCATTAAATAGGTTTGTCGGAATGATTTGACAACCAAGGAGAGGGACACTATATGGAACGCAGGCAACAGAGGGCTTTAGAAGCACTACTTGGCAATTGCTGAGTGGAAATGCCTACTAGATCTGATAAAATGCCAATTGACTGCTGCCAGCCGAGCATTAGACATCGCCCTTTGGATGGTGGACTATATGGTGGGGCTAAGTGTTGGCAAAGTCTATAATTGGGGACGCTTGCTCTCGGAATGTGTGAGGGAATGCTTGTCGCAGAGGCACAAGGCATTTTATATGACGCAACACACAATTGCCTTGTTCCTAGATGCTATTCACACGCAGGTGCCAAAAGGTAGATGGGGTCGATTGCAGCCTCTCGCTCATTTGGATCCAGGGTTGCCGACAACATTTTACTGGATAGGCCTACAATTGAAGCAAGTTGGCGAAAGCGCAGCAACAAGGAAGAAGAGGAAGCGCAAGGAGGCATTAGTGGAAGAGGAAACATCAACATTTGAGCAGAGTGAGGAAGAAGGTGAAGGGGAACCCATCGAGTTGTCATCCTCAACATTGGCTACCAGTTCACCTACGGATGAGGAAGTGTTCGTTGCTTCAGGAGCGAAGGCATGGGTGGAAGTAAAGGAAGCAGTGTTACCACCACTCCAACCCGCGGGATTCATCTTGCCAGCACCACTGAGTGTGGGGAGTCCACTGCCGGTGACTTTCACCCTTCCAGTGTCACCCATGGGCGTCGGATGGACACTAAGAGTAGCACCTTCAATGCCCGGTGAATTGCCAAGATGTGCGCTGCTTGCTACATTTGTACCGAGTTCGGCAGTTTCAGTGGAGCCATTGCTAGGAGGTGATGTGTTGCCAAAATTAGCAACTTCAGTGGAGATATTGCTAGATCCAGGTTCGACAGCCTCAGGGGTCGCACCACCGACAACCCCACAGGTTACACTACCGACCATTCCAGTCACATTGCCAGAACCAGTCACAGGGATGTGCGGAATGATCACGACGCAGGGATAGGCTTCCCCTATCACATCGCTAGGAGTTCCAGGAGTGGCTCAAATTGATGATTGGCTGGGATCTATGGGCCTCACATTGGAAGTGGCCGTGCAACCTGCAAAGAGCCTTGAAGAGGAGTTGGTTGGTGGTACAGATGAGGGCAACTCACTTATCCAGACTCAGCAGAGTGAGATGGTGGGGCTTGCTAAGATGACACATGAGCAACTTGTCGTAGTGTAATGCCCCTTCCTAGGCAATTCAGAGTATTCATGGGTTAGCCTATCATTCAGACCCTCGTAGGATGACAGATGTGTTTAGAGGGTTATTTTGGCAGTTATCCGGCGTTTGGGGACACTACTCCATCAGTTGATTTAGGTTTGGGCCTTGGCAGAGTCTTATAGAGTCAGATTTAGGCACTTACTATTTATAGTAGGTCAGGGAGACAGGGGTTGCTATTTCTAGCAGGGCACCTGGTTCAGTTGGTCAACTCAGTTTCGACCCAATTTGACAGTTTGGTGAGCAGATAGCGAATATCTAAGCATTTAATGATATTTGGAGAAATATTAAAGTGTGACTTTATATTATAAAGTCAATTAATGAAATATTAAAGTAATTATTAATGGCAAATTATAAAGTATTTAATACTTTATAATAAAGGAGAAAAATTAATATTAAATGAGTATTTATTACTCATTTAAAAGGGACGCCATTATTAAGTGAATTTGCCTAAGTCTCAAAAGGGCGAATTAATGAATTATTAAATGCTTAATCAGTTGCTTTTTTGGGTCGACTTATTGAAGAGAGTTTATATTTCACTTCAAGGCAAATCGAACTTCATTGTGAATTATTCTAATTTGTCTTATTTTCTCTCTAAGGACATTGGGGTTTGTGAAACAAGGGTTTCTGCAAATCATTGGATTTTGGAGAACGTTCCTCTTCAGAATCATACATACTGAGGCTGTGAAATACCGGTTAAAGCTTGTCCATCAGAGTGGCTTCATTCAGAGGTCACATCAGTGCATACTGTGGAGTTTTCATTTAGAGTTTGAATTGATTTTTATCAGAGGAGAGGTATTCTTGTGCGGCTGGTCAAACCCCATACTTGGCATGTTTCCCAAGAATTGTACGGTTGTATTTACTGTTCTTGTCAGGCCGTACTACAGCTGAAAGGGACGTCATTTCATACTGGACCCAAATGCCTTGCTTTTTGGTCCTTCCTCTACAGCAGTGTTGACGCCTTGACTTCTGGAGGCTTTATCTTTCATTCTTTTGTGGGAGAAGTTTGTCAACAAGCTGGCCGTACCATTTATGTCCTTTCTCAGGCGGCTGCAAGTGTAACCAGGTTTTTTTGAATAAAATCCAGTTTTCCTTTTTGATTGCATGTTAGCCATTTCACATTGTAATCGATTATTTGTTAGAATAAAGATAATCGCCATTGTCTAGATGTTAGCTTGCTTCAAGATTTATGGTTTCAACATTTTATTTGATTTAGCATCTATTTTTATTAAAATCGCACAAACTCTCATATTGCACAAAACCCACAAAAAATTACAAAACAACAAAACAACAAAACAAATCTTCATATTCAGCTTCAGTCAGGGGTTGAGAGACACTTGGTCTCTTACACTTAGGGGAAACAGAGCTAGTAGCAGTCGTTCAGGAGCTTGGGGGACAGATAGTGAGGGAGACCCTCGAGGGGGATATAGAACTTCCCTTAGCTCCCGCAGAGGAGGAGGAGGAGGACAATGATTCCATAGAGTCTGGCGGGATGGTAGTGGAGATGTCGTTGTAATGTCCCCTTCTCATCAGTAATCTGTTCTGACACTCATCCGCCTATTCCGGAAGCCTGTAGGCATGTATGAGGTAAAATTAGGGTTTCCAGTTCTAAGGTTCCTCGGCATTTTTCTGAGAGTTTACTATTTATAGTAAATTCTATTTTAAGCAGTATGGAGTTTGTCAGCTTTCAGTACTTCATTTCCAGTTGGAGCATTTATTTGTAGTTCATGATTGTCCTCTTAAGGCATTTTTATGTTGAATAAAAGCATCAAGGTTATATTATGCAGTTGACCCCCTTGGCCTAGTTGAACAACTTTAAGTTGTGTTTAAAAAGGGGACTTGGAAGGGTGGCGCCTTCATGAAGAGATTTAATAATTATTGACAAGAACATAATGCCTTGGAAAAAAGTGGACGCCACTTTATTAAGAGAGAATTTTAAGTTAAAGTGAAATTCTTATTATGCAAAAAGGACGCCATCTTGAGAAGTTATTTGTTTTTTTGTGGAAATTTGAAAGGTCTCCTATGACTTTTGGTATACTTCTCAGGAATTTGAAGAGTTTGTGAGCTCTATTTAATGAAGGATTTTGCTCCAGTGTTTCATCCATGAAAATTATGCTAAAGTTATGCTGTCGGAATGACAATTGATATATTGCTTTGAGGATGTCTACCTCCTAGCCTTTCGTCCAATTTCGTGTTTGCAATATAATACCTAGTTGGCTACATTGCTGCTTCTCAACATCAGACTAGCAGATTGAGCTCATTTGATTGAAGAATTCTGGAGATTTTGGCAATTTTGGTTTGTTGTTTCATCTACTGCTGAAGGTGATTTTTATTCATAGTTTATTTTCCAGTTTGGAATTGGTTTTGGGTACTTCACCAATCTATTTGCTGACCTTGGGCGACCCTTCATGTTAATTTTGGGAATTTAATTTAAAGTGTCTGATTTTTAAATGAAAATCGCCCCTCCAAGGAGGGCTGTACCTTTTTAAGAGCATTGGGAATTGTGCAAGTTGATATAAGTTGGAATTTGCTGCTGTTTGGTGCTTGGTTTTTGGGCGCCTACCTCTTGAGAGACCTTTGCAAAAGACTTCATTCAATTCGGAGGTGAAATGAGTGAGTTATGAGTATTTTACTGATTTCCAGTTTGCTGATATGAATTTCCAGAACTCAGGATTTTACATCAGATTTATAAGCTTTATGTTTTAATCATATTTCTGTCATTGGAAAAGCGAAGAACATCATTGGAATTCATTCTTATCTTCTTATCTCATTTCTCTATCATTGTAAGTCATGTTTTTGCAGTCTTTTGAATTGTAAGGTTTTGATTAGTAGTACTAATCTAACTCATTATTATTGCTGCAACTACTTGATTAAATTCTAATTAATTACCCCTGGACGGTTTACCGCCAGTGCGGAGAAAGAATTTGTTATATCATTGTACCCACTTTCAAGTGGTTAATCCCCACAATTCTGTGGATGCTCGCCGCAGCGGACGAATTGTTTTAATTGTAATCTTTTCCCCCCACTGTTTGGTGGTAGTGTGGAAATGCTCTTCATGGCTGGTTATCCGCCTAATAATTTCTAGTTTCAATTCAACACTCTGTCATATGTTAGCACCTCGCCCGCAATGGGATCTTGAGTGCACATTCTTGACGTCGAGTAGTTCTTTCCAGTTTGGTTTTTCAGTTTGTTGCTAACGCTAATCCAGTTAACTATTGCTGGTTATGTTGTGTAATTCCTTCGAAAAAATTGGTTAGCATATTTTAGTCGCAGCTAGACCCATCAAATCTAGTGGGGACAGTACAACGCTATGTGGAGGAACTGCAGCATATTGGACGATTGATGATTCGGGTGGGCTAGGCTTCTTCAGAGCTCAAGGTTAACTAATCTCCTCTAGTGGGCTAGGAAGTGCAGCGCATCCACGGATTCGTGTAGATGGTGTGAGTCAAATTTTACTCGTATATTCATTAGTGAGGGATGGCTTGCAGGCGAGACTCTTGCAATGCTGAGGGCATGGCGTGGTAAACCACCAAGGTTGGCAAGAATGGATTTTGGGGTTCTAGAGAGTCTATATTACATTGAGCTCGCATTCCGTGATGTTTTCTATCTCATGAAATGATAGGTGTTTTCCACAGAATTCGCTGTTAATGTTATAGCAGCTTCGATAGCTTCTTCCAGCTCACTCATTCCGTGGAAATCCTAAATTGAATATAGCCGTTGGCTATTCAATTTACCTTTTATTATTTTGTGTCTTATGCTTTGGCCGACATGTACAATTCGAAAATCATAAGAGTCATTTGCTATGCTAGGCCGACTTCATTGAAAAGGATATGAGACATTGTAAGAGGCCGACATTAAGACTTCGGTTCCTACATATGGACAGTTATTCATTCACTTCAGCGATGAGAAAAAGAGCTCTGAACAAATCCGTCATTCTCAAGTGCGAAGATAGTAGAGAAGCTCGACTCAAGCAAATGTGAACACCTACCTCAAGTGCAAACAGTTCACTACATGCGAATAAGTCATCTCCATCGCTTGTGTCCAGGCGCGAACTACATCAAAGATCAGTGTGAACTTTGAAGATCCGAGTGCTCATACACCAGTAATCAGTGCGAACTCTGAGTTTCATATGCGCATTCACCAGTTTAGTGTTTCCATTCAAGGACGATCTCTCAGTGACAGAATCTCAAGGTTACCGGTTCGATTTTATCAAGTGTTGTTAAAGTCTGAGAGGTTGAAGACCTACTGTATATTATTAGATCTATATTCTCAGGTGAGATCTAGAGCATACTATTTGTCATTCCTTATTGCTTGACACCTGTTATTGGTCTTGTGTTAGACCTTATTGTATTTTGCAAATCTACTACTGTTGCATCAAATATAAGAGAGATCTTTGTTGTTGGGTTTTTCTCCCTCAAGAGGAGGGTTTTCCCAGGGTACATGCTGTGTCATTTTGATTGATTTTGATTTAATTTTCTGTGCATTTACTTCTGATCACATAATTTAACATGGTATCAGAGCGGGTCTGTGGAAAGATCCGATCAGATCTTGAAATATAATTTGAAGTCAGATCTAACGTCTTCTACTTGAGCAAGTAGAGTACTTCTGTGTGGGATGCATTTTTTGGTCCTTCCATTTCAGAAAAGTCCAGTTTTGTCATCTACGAAAGGAGTGCATCATCTTGGCTCTCTTCATGAGTTTACTTGAGTCATATTGTTAGCAATCTGAGATCAGAGAGTTATATGCGGTGATCTCACCTTCCGGGATCTGTTATCTAAAAGCACATGATTATGGAAGTCAAGAGCTCAACTATGTCAGATTGTGCTGCCAAGGGTTGAAATCAAAAGGCTGCAATCAAATAGAGATAAGTATTTGGTTCCTTTCTTTGTTTATATTCCTTTATGTGAATCTCAGTTGTGCAGATCTGATAAAGTCTTTCGAGTGATGATCCTATCTATCTCTAACACTTTGGGTATTGCAAGTAAGCATGTTGCATAACCTAGTGTATTGCAGTTGGAGACGGAGTGCATTGTAAATTTGAGCAGTCATGGGCCTTGTTCAAATTTAACCTTGTCATGGGTCTATGTTCGAGTCATGAAGGCTGTGGATTGATCTGAGTATAAGAACAGCATACTGTGTTCAATAATTGCTTTCATTAGAACATTAAAGAAGATAAGTATTCTGTGTTTTATTGAAATCTCCTTTCTAGTTTGAAGTTCTGTCACTGCATTTAGTTGGATCTTAGGAAAGAGAGTTAGTGATTTCTTTTGAGTTGTGATCCTTTGAAGATTTCAAATTATCTATTGTGAGTTGTTTCATGCTAATCATGTAGATCTCTGAGTGTGACTTTGAGATGAAAAAGAGAATTGCATTTTCAATTGTGATAGGTTGATCACATTGATATCATTCTCTAATGCATGAACTGTGTTAGAACCTTGACTCTTGGAGAGAGCTGGTTCTACGTGCTAACCGCATAACGCATTCAAGAAATCTGTAGTTGTGCAGATTGTTTTTGTTGTGCTGAGTTTGGCACTCTCAAGAGGAGTAAAAGATGAAAGAAAAGTTATATCAAAGATAAGTTTCTTTATCCCTTTAGTTTGATCTTTTGATATATTTCTCCTTCAGGTTGATTTATTTATTCATGTTCTAACATTGTGCATAAAATCTTATGTATTCATGTTATAACTTGTGATTGTAAACTTTGTATGATTCCAGTCTTGTTATTTCTTTGGGTAACTATAAACTGTTAGTAATCTCTCTCTAAAATGCTTGCAGTTCAATGTTCTAGGAGCAAGAAGGTGATGAGAGATTGCTATGAAAAACTTGAGGCATCATGTGAGGAAGTCATGCCGACCAAAGAAATAATCAAGCAGCCTTGGGACTGAGCTGGTGGCCAGAGGGAGCTCACTTCCAGAAGTCTTCTTTGCAATCTTTGGAGCAAGGTTCAAGAGGGAGTCTTGTAACTCACTGAGAAGAAGTGAAGATTGTTGCTAAACCCTTAGAGGATCCCTTCAATTGCTGAGATCATAATTGCTCAAGATTGTCTTCTGGATTTGTCATTGGTAGCTCCGCAAACCTATTCAGAATAGTGAGATCTGAGATGAGGTCAAGGAGGACTATTCTAAACTCTCTTCAGTACCAAAGGTGTGCACTGGAAAACATTTATCTAAGTCAAAATGTTGCAGGCAATCTTGGACGAAGAGGTCAGAAGGTTGATGCAAGTGCCTGAAGATTTAGAGGGAGCCTGCTGAGCCTGAAGAAGATGGTAATATTGCTGCAGCTAGCTCAGACTTGGTGGATCCTACAGATAGTTGATTGGATCCTTGATGTATCTATTTTAACACTAGACCTGAATGCACTTAACCAGTTTATGTGTGATCCGAGACAGATACATCTTGTTGCAGCTAAACATATCCTGAGATACTTGCATGGCACAGTTGGATATGGGTTGAAGTATACTTCAGATGCAGACTTGAAGTTACTTGTTTTCACTGATTTTGATTGGGCAGGTTGTGTCTCAGATCGGAAGAGCACCTCTGGCTATTGCTTCAGTTTGGGTTCTGCTATGATCTCTTGGTGCAGCAGGAAGCAGTCTTCTGTAGCATTGAGTACAGCAGAGGCTGAGTACATTGCAGCTTGCATGGCAACTCGGGAAGTAGTGTGGCTTCGTAAGCTCCTTGCAGGATTGGTTGGACAATCAATGGAGCCCACTATTATTCATTATGATAAACAGAGTTGTGTGAAGCCTTTTGTCAATCCTGTGTTTCATGACAGATCCAAGCAAGTTGAGATCAAGTACCAATATATCAGAGATATGGTACTACGGAAGGCTGTACAGTTGAGGTACATTAGCACTGATGAGCAGACGGCAGATATTCTCACCAAGCCTCTCGCCAGGGTAAGTTTCGTATACTTTCGAGACAAGCTTGGTATGGTGGAGAATCCAGCCTTGACTGAGTATGAGTCTTAGTATCGTGAGCCTTGCTTAATGAGTTCTTCTCCGTGAGAGAAGTTCGAGGTGAAATCCCTTGTTAATGCATTTTCTTCTCTGAAGAATTTGAGGTGAAAGCCCTTGTTTCCACCCCCGAGAGAGTCATGGTGGATGTCATGTGTGCGACTCCATGACATATGTTGTACTTGTGTTTCACCCTCTGGGAGAGCCATGGTGAAAGTCACATTGAGGTGACAACATCACGCAAGTGATGAACACTTGTACTTACTATTGCACATTCTTCTGTGATGGAAGAATTTGAGGTGAAAGCCCTCGGTTCCACCCTCTGAGCTGAGTCATGGTGGATGTCATGTGTGTGACTCCATGACAACATCACGTGAGAGAGTCCGTGATGATCTTTCTGTACTTGTGTTTCACCCTCTGGAAGAGCCATGGTGAAAGTCACATTGAGGTGACACCATCACGCAAGTGATGAACACTAGTACTTAACCATGTGATGGTTGATATCACATTGAGGTGATATATCTCTCCTTATATCTGATTGCAGGCAACAGTAGCAGATGAGCTTCATATGGAGACGATTTGTTCTTGCAGCTGGAAGTTCTCTCCCTAGCTGAGAGGGAGTGTTAATGTTATAGCAGCTTCGGTAGCTTCTTCCAGCTCACTCATTCCGTGGAAATCCTAAATTGAATATAGCCGTTGGCTATTCAATTTACCTTTTATTATTTTGTGTCTTATGCTTTGGCCGACATGTACAATTCGAAAATCATAAGAGTCATTTGCTATGCTAGGCCGACTTCATTGAAAAGGATATGAGACATTGTAAGAGGCCGACATTAAGACTTGTTGTGACCTTTTCACACATCGCCCCATTGCAGATGGGGACCCCTAATTTTTGCTCCATTCTGGTCTTTTTGGCTTTGGTTTTTGGTCTCTCTCTCCGTCTGTCTCTTTTCTATGGTCTACTTTCCGGGATTCCTCCGCCGTTGAGCTTAAAATGCGAAAATTCTGGCCAAGTCTGAAAATTAGGGTTTTGAGCTTCCTTGCCAATTTGAGGTCAAATAAAGTGAATATATTGAAAATTGAGCTTAACATTGTTGTCAGCACGTTTCCAGCAGGCTCTCAGCAAAATTTCATCGAATTCTGAGGTACTTACTATTTTTAGTAAGTGTGAGATTACAGACAATCTATCAGCATTTTCAAGATTCCAACAGTCACACGGCATTCAGGGCGTATCAGGCTGCTCGCATGCAAAATTTGAGCAAAAACAGACAACTTACTATTTTTAGCAGTCCAGCTTCCGGGGCTAATTTCAGGGTTCAGATGCAGAGTTTTTCTTTGCATGTTGGCATATTCCTTCTGGGTTTTTCGAGACCTTCGCGATGATATAACATGCAAGACGAGACAACTACTTTCAGAATTCAGCCTTTCGAGGCTATTTTTAGGGTTTGCATGTCAGGGTTTCTTTTGCATGTCAGGTGATTCCTGATGGGTTTTTCGAGAGCTTCGCGATGGTGTGACATGCAAATGGAGATAATCACTCAGTAAGGAACTTGCTATTTTTAGCAGGTGTGTCCCGGCAGCCGCTTCCCAGCAGTTCAGAATCACGAGCTGATCGCAGTGCCACAGAAACGAAGAGAAGCAGAGATCATTTGATATACATGCAGAGCGAATTAGGGTTTCCAACTTCAGAGCCTGAAAAGAGGGGTCAAAAGTCAGAATTTTCGAAAAGCGGTGTAAACCACCGCGATTAGCATCCTTCAGGCTATCTGCTGGTAAAATTTCAAGTCAAACGGAGCACTTACTATTTATAGTAAGTCAGATTGGAAACAGGCTAAAAATAGTAAATCAGCTACATGCGTCAGTGTCGACAGACAGGTCACGTAGTGAGGAGCGCCTCATCAAAATTTCAAGTCGATCCGAGCATTGGAGCTATCAGAAACAAGAGGTTGCTATTTATAGTAAACCACCCTCAGAAACATGCTAAAAATAGCAGGGTGACTAAAAATGGCAGTGTCAACAGGACAACGGGATCATAAGGATGCAGTGTGCAAAGTTTTAGGCCATTCCGAGCCTCAGAAGTGCAAAATTGAGAAGGCTTACTATAAATAACAGGGCATGGAAGTTGGCAGGGACAAGAAAAATGGCTAAGTGTTGATGTTTATCCACCTCACATAGCAAAATGCGCCCTCATCCAGTTGGCAAGTGCTAAAAATTTTCTAGGTGATGAAGACATCCTGCTCAGGGGGTAAAATGCGCCCATCTTGAGAGAAAGTCAAAGAAGTCAAAAGTGTTTCATCCTTCAACATACGCTAAATGCGCCCACCTTGAAGACAAGTTGCTAAAAAATTCTCTAAGTTGTAAACTCGTCCTGCAGCCTATGCAAAATGCCCCCAAAAAGGAAGAGGTCAAAGAAAGTCAACAAGTTTCATCCACCTCCAGGGGTAAAATACGCCCATCTTGGCCTTGAAGAATGAAAAAATTTCTAAGTTGGAAATATCCTCCTCCACTGGAAAAATGCGCCCAAGGAGAGAAAGGGTCAAACAAGTCAAATGTTTTCATCCTGCATGAGGTGCAAAATGCGCCCAAATAGAGGCATGTGAAGACAAAATCTAGGAAGCTGAAAAGTCATCCTTCTCATCATGCAAAATGCGCCCACCTTGAGGATTGATTTTGAAAAAAGTTTCTAAGGCAAGAACTCGTCCTCCTCTCACCTCAAAATGCGCCCATTTGAGGCCATATGAAGACAAAAATGAAGAAGGTGAAGAGTCACATGCCAAGGCGTTGGGAATTCAAAATTCTTCTCTCTCACACAAATGCGCCCATGCAAAGTCAAAAGGGTCAAAGATTCTCATCCTTCACACATAGTAAAATGCGCCCACCTCCAAGCATAACATGCATGAGAATTTTCTAAGTAAGAAATTCGTCCTCCTAGAGGCATCAAATGCGCCCAAAAGGGGCCATGTGAAGACAAAACAAAGATGGTCAAAGAGGCGTTGAAAGTTTCATCCTTCAGCCTAGGCAGAATGTGCCCAAAAGAGGCCATGTGAGGACAAAAGAAGGAAGTTGAAAGGTCACAAGGAGGCGTTCAAAGTGTTTATCCTTCTTGAGATGTAATATGCGCCCAAGCTAAAGCCAATAAAAGGTGAATAAGGAGTGTGAAAGTAAAGTTAAAGGATAAAATTGTTAGGCGTATCCTCTTGCATATGCTATATGCGCCTAAAAGTGAAGGGTTGAGGGTGAAATGATAGGCATTAAAAACGTATTCCCCTTGAAGTGAGATATGCGCCTAGGGTGGTAGGTGTTGGAAAAAGTTCTAAGGCGTGTGGGGTGAAAACAAAATGCTAGGCGTGATTTTCCTCAAATATGAGATGGGTGATGGGAATTTTTCTAAGGCATTGGAGTTTCAAAAATATTTTTCAGGTGTGAAGTAAAATGCGAAGTGGTGGCTAGAAAAATAAAATGTGCCAGGCACCTCTATGAAAAAATTTTTCTAAGTGAAGTTGATGTCTTTCTCATCAGCCAAAATTTTAAGGTAAAAAATTTCCAAGGCAAAATTTTCCCAAGAGATGATTTAAAATTTTTCTAAGGCACAAAATATTTTCTCCCTTAGGAAATATGCCTAGAGCTCTGGGGTGGTGGAATTTTTCTTGAAGCACAGATGAGTCGCCTGAGGTGAAGTCAGAAGATGCCAACTCCGCAGGATCAGTAAAAATTTTCCAAGTCAGAGCAAAATTCTCAGAGGGGATCGAAGAACGAGAACAAAATTGTTGAAAGAATATTTTCTAAGGTTCAAAATTCAAGAAAATCAAATGAACCCGTTCGTTGGGTACCCATGGATTCGAAGCGTTCCGGAGAAAATTTTTTTCTGGGTATTGAAGATTATCGACGAGGAGTTGATTTTAAAGCCTTCCATGCTTCGCTGCGGCCTTCAGGGTGAAGATTTTGATGGGCACTAGGTTGATGGATTTTCCTAAGGGAAATTTGAAAATTATCTAAGGCAAAGTGAAGAAAATGTGTATTCAAGGTGAAATTCTTCAGGCAATGAATTTGAAATGAACTGCCTAGGTGAATTTGCCCAAGCTCTTCGTGAAGATAGTTTTCTTGAGCCAGAGATGAACAAAATCAAGGTTGTCAGAGCTCCAGCAGGTGAAATGAATTTCTTGAAGATACAGTTGAAGATGATGCGCCCTTGAGGAAGATGCGTTGAAAAATTGGCTAAGGCATGAAGAATTTGAACGCGAAGTTGGCTAGGACAAACGATGAGCCCTTGATGATCAAAGCGTGAAAATTAGGTGAGGTGCATTTATATTATGAAATGTTCTAATCCTCTTCTCCTCGCTTGTTTTGCAGGAGAAATGTTGAAGCCAGAGCACAATGACTTAGTGTGATGAAGCAAGTGATTCAAGACGACAGCTCAACCTCGAAGGAAGAAAAAGTTGCAAGAAATTGGCTAAGTGTTAGCTCAAGTGAGGAAGAAGTTGAAGAGCAACATCAAGAAAGAAGATCAAGGACAATGCGAACGCGTCTACAAGCGGAATCTTCTAGAAGACTGATTGTGGGCAATTATTGCCTTTGCTATTTTTGGGAGTGAGTGGGAATCTTTGATTCATTTAATGTACCACTCCCTACTCTGGCAGTTTTTAGGGCTAGGGTTGAGGTGGCATGATTTTAGCCACTCTATTGATTGTAACCCTAGCCGTCTTCCGGGACTTGGCTAGCTATATAAAGGGGGAGTCCCCCTCATTTGTAAGGCATTAGAGATTAGATTTAGAGGCAGAGGCAGAGCTTAGAGGAGTAGAGAGAAGTTGATAGAGTAGAAAGTAAAGTAGTGTAGATTGAAAAGGAAGGAAAGTCTTCCCTTTGGATACTTTTTAAGAAGTTGTCATGTATGCTTTCATAATAAAAGAACTTTCATTGATGGTGAATTCTTCTTTGTTGTGAATAGTTGTTGAGGCTTCTTCGTCCTTCCAATTCACGTAGTATTTTGAAGTAGCTTAAAGTAAAGTAGTTTTCACTTTCATGCAAATAGATGTTAGTTGTGGACTTGTGGTATTAATTGAGGCAACTTCATTTTTATCCATACCACTAGCGGCTTGCTGACGGCAGGTCTGCCTTGTGTGGTCGACTAGAAAACTTTACAAACTTAACTTCGATTGTGATTCATGTGTTTGTATGCGTCATTCTGATGGTGCTTACATGTTGAATTATAATTTGAAAACCTCTTGCCACTCCCTTGAAGATTGCACCGACTTTGTGTAAGTTGTCCAACGTGAGGCGGAGCAGAGTCTGGTCGAAGTCTGTCGAGATTGATCCCACATTCCATCCTTAGATAAAAGATCAACTTCTTAGGCCCTACACCCCCTTTTAATTCAGTTCATTTCCGGTTAGGATTAGGAAACTTGTGCTCATTTGCCAAATCATTCGAGTTACACGCAAAGCCCTTAGTGTACTGTCTGTTGTCAGCTATCGAACAATTGTGTAAGTCCCCTCGTGAGAACACAGCAACTCACATCAAACCAACTGAGGGTATTCTAAGTATTCGGAACCTTGGAGTTGAAAGCATGATCTTACTCGCAATCTTAGCATGCTGAATACTTTGTTCAAGAGAGGATAGGGTATCCGTTGGGAAACTTTATTCTGTGTTGGTGCGGTCTCAAAAACCACGTCAACAAGACTTCGGTTCCTACATATGGACAGTTATTCATTCATTTCAGCGATGAGAAAAAGAGCTCTGAACAAATCTGTCATTCTCAAGTGTGAAGATAGTAGAGAAGCTCGACTCAAGCAAATGCGAACACCTACCTCAAGTGCAAACAATTCACTACATGCGAATAAGTCATCTCCATCGCTTGTGTCCAGGCGCGAACTACATCAAAGATCAGTGCGAACTCTAAAGATCCGAGTGCTCATACACTAGTAATCAGTGCGAACTCTGAGTTTCATATGCGCATTCACCAGTTCAGTGTTTCCATTCAAGGACGATCTCTCAGTGACAGAATCTCAAGGTTACCAGTTCGATTTTATCAAGTGTTGTTAAAGTCTGAGAGGTTGAAGACCTACTATATATTATTAGATCTATATTCTCAGGTGTGATCTAGAGCATACTATTTGTCATTCCTTATTGCTTGACACCTGTTATTGGTCTTGTGTTAGACCTTATTGTATTTTGCAAATCTACTACTGTTGCATCAAATATAAGAGAGATCTTTGTTGCTGGGTTTTTCTCCCTCAAGAGGAGGGTTTTCCCAGGGTACATGCTGTGTCATTTTGTCTGATTTTGATTTAATTTTCTGTGCATTTACTTCTGATCACATAATTTAACATTCGCAGTGTCACGGAAGGTAAAAGCATATAGACTTTACAGAGGGTCAAGGATGAGGAAGCCACTGCAATGAAGAACATTCAAATAGAATTGGCAGAACAGACTCGGATAGCTAGCGACAGAGGAGCCTGAGTAGAGGCCTTGGAGGCCCAGGTAATTGCTTTTGAAGAAGAGGCGCGTCAGAAGGTGCAGGATTGGGAGCAAAAAGTGAAGGCGTTAAAGAAGCAGTTGGCCACAAGGAGCATAGAGGCAGACAAGGCCAAAAGCCAATTGATGGAGGTGGCTCGTATGGTTAAAGTTGCCAAGGAGAGAGAGATACTAGCCGACCGCCAACTCCGTATGTGTACAAAGGAAGTGTGTAATGTCCCCTTCTCATCAGTGATCTGTTCTGACACTCATCAGCCTATTTAGGAAGCCTTTAGGCTCGTTTGAGGTAAAATTAGGGTTTCCATGTTCAGAGGTTCTATGGCATTTCAAGGAAATTTTTGGCAATATGAAAATTGTCAACTTTCAGGACTTCATTTCCAGTTGGAGCAATTATTTGAATTCAAGTTCTGGCTTCTAAAAACTTCATTTGGTGAATTTCATAAATAAAGGCATTAATGTTATAAATTGCAGTTGACCCCTTTGCCTAGGAGAATAACTTCAAGTTGTGTTAAAAGATGGTCTTGAAGGGGGACGCCTTCATATGGATTAAATATTATTTAAAGTTTAAATGCCTTGGGAAAAAAGGACACCACACTTTGAGGAGTTATGTTTTAAAAATAAAGTGAATTTGTATTCTTGCAAAAGGGACGCCTCTTGAAGAATTATTTGAATTTTGGAAATTTGAAGAGTCTCTTGTGAATCTTGGCATACCTTCTTGATAAATTGAAGAGTCTTCTACTCTTTTATAAAATGAATGTTTTGCTCCAGCTTTGGTATCCATTTATGCTTATCATATTGTTATGCTGTCGGAATGACTTGATGAATTTAGCATGGAGGAATGCTTACCTCTTAGCATTTATCCAATTTCGTGTTTGAAAGATAACACCTAGTTGGTTTTGGGACTGCTTCTCATCCAGACTAGCAGATTGAGTTCGAATGTTGAAGAATTTTGGAGTTTTGTCAATTTTGAAATTGCTGGTTCATCTACAGCTGAAGGTGGTTTTTGCATACAGCTCTTGGAGTAAATTTAATTTGCTTGTGGGTATCTTTCCTATCTATTCCTACACCCAAGGCGACCCCTTCTACCAATTTGCAGATTTTTGTTTGGAGTTTCTGATTTTTACTTGCCAAATCGCCCTTGCTCAAGGCCGTACCATTCTGGACATTGGGAAATGTGCAAAGGAAATTAAATGCTGAGTTTTTGTTGCTGTTTCTTCATTTGAATTTGGGCGCCTATCCTCCAATAGCACATTGGTTTTCGTTTCACGTAAATCAGAGGTAATTTGATGAAGTGATGAACATTTTATGGTGTTACAGTTTGCTAATCAAAATTCCAGAAAACCCTGTTTTTATATCACATTCATATGATTTCAGTTTTGGTCTTTATTTTATCATTGGAAGAGCAAAAGAACATTGCTAGTATTCATTCTTCTCTTCTTAACTATGTTCTCTATCATTGTAATTAGTAATTTGCAGATTTGTGACTGTAAGGTTGAGATTTTAGTAGTACTAATCCAACCGTTTTAAGTCTCTGTAATTACTTGTTTTATTCCATATTAATTACCCCTGGATGGTTTACTGCCAGTGTGGAAAAATGAACATTTGATATCTCTTTGTACCCACTGTCAAGTGGTGAATCCCCACTCTTAAGTGGATGCTCGCCGCAGCGGATGAATTAGATAGATGTATCTTCATGGCTGGTTATCCGCCTAATTGTTTCAGTCAATTTCAAGTTAGCACCTTGCCCTCAGTGGGATCTTGAGTGCACATTCTTGACGTTGAGTTTGTCTCATTTCAAGTTATTGTTTTTAGTTTCTCCGCCATATGACAACACCTATCCTTCCTTGGGATTGAGTGTGCATTCTTGACGTTGAGTTCTTTCAAGCTTGGATTTCAGTTTTTGATGCTAACGCTAATTCAATTGGTGAAGTGTTGATTGTGTGTGAAAATCTATCGAAAAAATTGGTTAGCATATTTCAAAGTGAGGCGATTGCGCACACAACACACTAACGGCTACTCCGACATCGTCAGTACTTCCAGGGACGTCCTCACTTCCCCCTCCTCAATAGATTCACATGTTGTATCATTCCCTTTGGGTTGTCCTGTCGTCTGGAAAACGACTTCTTTTGTGGGGAGGATGATGTAAGTTGTAGTTGTCTTTACTTTTGTTGTAATCGGCCGTAGCGTAGTTTGGTTATGTTAATAAAACTATAGATAGTGGGAATAATGAATGTAATAAATGTCATGTGTATTCGGGTAACTAAGTCCCTATTGGCGTAACAATTAACACCTCTGGAGTAAGAGTTGGTACGGACAGTTATGCACACTACACAATGAGTGCTCTTCAAATTAGGAGGGGAAGCTCCCTTGTTGTGCTTTGACAAAAATGCTTGAAAAGGAGAGTAAACTAAACTATATCCTGTCTTTTTGTTTCAGCTGTAGAGGTACAAGGCTTTCTCGAAAAATGTATACGTTGCAACTAAGTATTTTCTGGTTTCGCAGACTACTAACTACAACTAGGTTTAATTACTTAAAATCTATCCAGTTTCCTCAAGAAAACAGAGCATGAGGAAATGGAGCAAGGATGACTATCTGACGATAAACAAGTATAGATTCTCAACTTGAAGGCAAGGTGGCACATCTATCAGCTTAATCTAAACAAGTTTATTGGAAACAACAATATACGATAAACTGAATACAGATTCTCAACTTGAAGGCAAGGTGGCACATCTATCAGCTCAATCTGAATAAGTTTATTATTCACACACATCACACAATAACCAAGTACAGATTCTCAACTTAAAGCCAAGGTGGCACAACTATCAGCTCAATCTGGACAAGTTTATTGAATACAAAACAGATTTTATCTAACTAAGGAAAGAATTCACCATTATAATTGCATGAAACCCTATGTGGCATAACAATTCATCATAATAGTAAAAACGCATGAACAGATACAAAACGAGCAATATTGAGGGCAAGGTAGGCACAAAGATATATTTCTCTCTCGTGCAAAAGTTATGTACAAATGAGCAAAAGATCCTATTTATAGACATCAAAAGGTGTAGGGAACCCTAAAATCACCTTGAGTCAACTATGATCTTGCAATGCATGCAAGATTTATTGCTAAGCCCTAATAAAGCAAACTATACAGTTAACTGGAAAACTACCATCAGTTAATCGAAACATCTTATCTAAAAATGGACAATTGTGCAAGCATGCACGTCCTTATTGAAAGCATGTTAACTGGAAGACTATCATCAGTTAACGGAAAACCCTAAAATGAAACTCCAAGTAAATAAAGCTGATCTCAGAATAGATATGCATGAGATAAGACAACGAGTTAACTTGAGAAAGTAACGCCAAGTCTAACTCCTGTGTGAAATATCTATTCTAAGAGGTAGGAATTGAAGTCTACTGATTGTTATCTCGAGCAACCAATCCCTCAACGAGATTGTTAACTGCATCACTATCTGGAGCTCTGATACTCTGTCGAAGAATGCTATGCCTGCGCAGCATGTCCTCACCAGCTGTGATCTGGGACTGAAGTTCGCCCCTACTCCTTGTTGCTTCATCGAACAACACTGACATGACTGTAAGCTGATTAATCTTACAGCCAACGGTCTCCCCACTGAAAAGAGTATGAGTGAGTGCTTGGAGCTCTGACTGTACATTGGTAAGCTCAACATACGCACCACCCTCAATTTGATATCGGCACGGTAAGCGAGATACTAAGGTCCTCACAAACCGGAGTGCACTAGTAACGTGCTCTCTACTCTCAGCCAACTCTGATGCCATAGTCTCCTCTATCTTTGCCTTGAAAACCAACTGTGTTTTCCAAGAGTAGATAGCTTCTTTATCTTCTGCATCTGTGACTGATTCATATGCCATACTTAGGTGAGCAATCATAATCTCATCCCGGGGTTTGTTAATTGCCATGTCTCGCTCCTCATCCTGAAGACGTAGACGAAGTTCTCGTGCATTGTACCGCAACTGATATAACTCTGTGAGCATAGAACGGCCTCTAGCAACAAACTCCTCCCACTCATCCAAACGCTTGCCATATGCAACTAAGTGATTACGTTGACCCTGTTTTGCTGGAGGCTCAAGCATCGGCGGGAGTGTGGCAATGGCTTCTAACCTGTGTACAAGGCTAGAAATATACTGGCGAAGCTATCTAATTTCAGCCTTGAGGGCTGCCTTATCCTCTCCGTCTTTCAGCATTCTATCCTTGGCACTGTTTGTAGCAACTTGTAGGAGATCAACCTGAGTCTGGCGTGTGCTACGACCAAGGTTGAGTGTGATAACCTCAAAGTCCTGAGATTCCAACTTATCCAAGCTCTTCCCTTGTGGAGGTATAGCAGTCTCGACGACGATCTCCATATCGGTATTCCTCTCCACGTGGACCATGTTCTTGATCCTCTTGTCTGGCACATCCTGGTAAATCTGATCAAAATATGAATGATTAAGGACATAGGATGGCTGCCTCCTCTTCCTTCCTAGTTGAGACTCAATCCAAGACTGATCTCGACTAATACTACTAGAAGGGTCTGTACTAGCAACAGGAGGCTGTGACGAGAGTGAATATGTAGAAGCACTACTACGAGATGGGGAGTCTAAATCCAATTCAATGTGAATTGGGGCCGGTGACTACTCTAGAACTGGTGTAGGAACTTGAGGCTGAACCTCAGGCACTGGCGGACTCTGCACTGGCTCTGTGATAGGCTGTCTGTCAAGCTCCGTATGTGTATCAATGGCAAGCGCCTTACCTTTTGAATTGTTTGGCGCCTGACCTTTCTTAGGAGGGTTACTCCTCTTCTGTTTAGGTTTTGACGAGGAAGGTAGTGAATGATTCACCACTACTGGCGGCTCTGCTCTTGGCACACTTACCCTCCTGGTCTTCTTGCTGTCGAGGTAAAATATACTGTTTTGAATAACTCTACTTGACCTCTCCTTTACTGTTGCGTATTCCTTGGCGTACCAATCAACTGCTGGCAGTGGCTGTGTGTCAACCTGCTCTCTGAAAAAATAAGGAAGAACTTCTCCTTCATCATCTGATAAACCTCCCACATCTTCTGATAAGAAAACAAAAATTTGTGAGAGAGAGAAGCGGCCATAGCTACGTCTACGAACCTCAAAGTCATCCGCACAGTTTGCCCAATAATCCTCCATATAAGGCTCATGATATGTGCGTCCGGCAAGGCGAGTTGTGTAATGACCTGAAAGATCATAGGCACGTGCCTCAACAAGATACTTGAGATGATATTTCTCAAGCTCCTGTCCTGCAACTTTGGCATCAATTGCCGTCTTGCACCAATACATTCCAAACTGAAAAAGAAAGTTGGCAGCTGGTCTATGCTTGTGGCATAAAAGACGATGAACGTCATGCAACTACCTCAGGAACTCCATAAAAACTGTCTTATCCGAAGGATAACGTGGAAGCATAGCTGGATTTCCTATAAATCCATATACTCGGATGTAGGTGTACATCGGGAATTGAATAAACCAATCCACCCAACCATCCATCGCTGCTCTAGCAACTGCCGAGATACGAATGTGCAACTCCCGGTCCAAATTTCTCACTGTATAAGTCAGGAAAGCCTCGTGAACACGCTTGAAGTGGCGTTCAGCCTTAGTGAACTCAAGCTGATCGTAATACTAATAGACTTTTTGAACACTGAGAATGCCCACGGTGTTTAATCCTCAGAACTGACCCTGATAAGCAATAAAGTACACGAGATAAGAACACATGTGAAACTCATGAGTAACTAAGAAACCGGTGATCTGCTTGTGGATAATATCGCTGATGAAGGATGCCCAGTCATAATGCTCCTACCGAAATATGATGCAACCAATAATGTAATACATCCAAGGCTGGAAAACATTAGCATGTGATTGACCTGAGACACGATTCAAGAGTGTAATTAGAATCGAGTACTCATCCTTGTACTCACCACGACCCACATTATTTGGCAATCTGTTCTTTGCTTTCTTTTACCATGTTTCTGCCATTTTATTCTGGCATTTGTCCACATCAGCATTGAATACATGCTCGCACTGCTCCATAGAAATAACTAGATGTTCGGGTGCTGAGGTATACCAAAACTTCTTTCAACATCCAAAGGCTTGAGACTGCAAATAACTCATCCATCTACTGACACTATCTCACGAGTAGTAGAGTTGTAATGCTTAATACAAGACATCACGAACTCAATACAATGAACAGAGATAGGAATGGAAGTGGCCTTCAATAACCTGGACTGCTGAATGTTCTAAATAATCAAACCTCTAATCTTGATTGGATCTAGAACTGCTTCTGGCAGCACCTTGTGAAGATTCGTCTCAACTGTCCCGATGAAGTCGTGAGTAAGGATTGATTTAGTCCTATATTCAAGCTGAGTGTACTGCATTCTGAAAAACTCGCCTGATGATTGTGAACTTGACTATGTTCTAACAAGATTTCTGGAAAGCTAAAAATAACCTGCTGAGGCTAAAAATAGCCTTTTGAAGAGTTATTTTTGGCAAAAAATCTGAGATATGGGTTTTGTTCAGAAAAAGATTCTAAGACAACCCAGAAAGTCAGAAATGCAAAAATCTAACCTCTACTTGACCATGCAAAGAATTTTCCGCTGAGAAAATTAGAAACTCGAGAACAAATGTTCTTGAAGTTAAAAATTCCTGAAAAATCAAATGCACGATTTTAATTCGAGGAAGTTATATAGAAATGATCCAGATGTTTAGACTTGCCAAATTCGCCAACTTCAGGAACATGCGAATTGGATTTTGAGAGAATTTTGAGAAACAAGGAAGAAAAAGACATTTTTTATAAGCTCTTTCTTCTATGAAAATCGCCCCAGTTGTTCAAATTTGCTGATGAATGTGAACTTTAACCTGCAAAAAGAAGTGTTTGATGAAATTGCCCTTGATTGCTGATGATGAATTCGCCTTTTCTTTGGGAAATTCGCCTTTGCTGTTGAAAACACGAATTTTGCTCTTGAAGAAATACGAATTTTCTTGAAGCTGAATGAATAATGATGAAGGCGCCATGCTTAAATAAAGAGAAAATTCGCACCATATAGTTCACTGCAAGATTTAAAACCTTAACAGAAATAGAAGGCTTCTGATTGGACCTCCTTTAGTTACATTGACACTGACTTGAAGTTTGAAAAAAAATAATAATAAAATATTCATTATGCAATTTGCAAAAGGCACCAATTTTAGAGAAAATCGCCATTTAATGCAAAAATATGCAAAAATAAATATTAAATATTATTTAACATCAATTGACAAAACATGTGAAGCTTTATGATTCACCAGCGAACTTCACTGATTTCAAAAAGTCCTCATTTGACTTTATAGGCGTCCATTTGCTCAAGATATTGCATTTTTTATTAACTTCCTACTTTGTAGCTGAGTACAAAGTTATGACTGGCCATCTTCGACACTGATTTCCAGGTGACTAGATGAGGCTGAGACTGAACAGGTGTATTCATTGCGAAGCCTGCGAAGCAAGGAAGGAATGTCTGCTAGGAGCATCACTGCAAAATCTATCATTTAACACCTCAAAGAATTAGGTGCCCTTGATTAAATTGATTTTCAGGAACCAGACTTAACCATTTCTCCAAACTGCCATCTGACGCTTTAAACGACTGCTAACAACGAACGGTGAACCCTGTCGACAGGCAACCACGCTCATTGCATGCCTGGAGATATTCCGCATCCAACGAATATACGCAAGGCATCCGAAAAGTGCATTAAGGGCCTCAAAAGCAAAAGCGCCCTTGGCCTGAGAAGACACGAACAACATTTTGACAAAATTGCAACTCTTAACCAGATGCCCTATTTCGACCTCTAATATCTGGAGCTAAGATGGCCCAATTCAAGTACCGTCTGTCTCGACGTGTAGCCAGAAGGACCTACGAGAGACATCTCTAGAGGCGACGAAGCAAGAAAACTGCTTCTAAGACCTCAAATAGAAAGGCGCCTTTCCCAAGATGGAATAGACGACCAGACTTGGCCATTTTCTGAGTTGTCTTTGTTTTACAGTATTTCGCCAAAGACCTCACACGTATGAGCGTTTGCCAAATCCCGAACGCTGACAGTTGGGCTCGTTGAATAGCTGAAGTAATCACGCTCAAGTCTCGTGAAGACTTGGAACGTCAATAACTTCATCTGACAGGCTCGAAGGCTAGGCGCCTCTGGCCTACAGAAATACAATGAAATTTACATTTTCTCCGCCTGCTAAATTACGTGCCTGGTAGAATCTCTACCACGATCTCTCAGAATGTCGGATTAACAGGCAACTTGGTGCATCGCGAAGGCGAACTAGAGTAGCACAAATGACAGGAAGACCTCGTCTGCAAATGCTGCCATCTGAAGGGTCAATTTGAAGGGCGCCCCTGAGCTACAGGGGCGCAATTCACCATCTGAAGAAGCTCTTGTGATGTAAACTCTCCTTATAAGCTCATCTTCTGACGCTGACTGCCGGAGCTTCGGACCTCGGATCACTGCGTTCGATAGCTCGTCGGACAGGCAGACTAGTCATGAAGAGATTGGCTGCATCAACCATCAAGAATAACAAGATCTAACCCTCCTTTAAAGAATGCGCCCTTGAGCTATAGGGGCGCAAAAGCTAGAAAAAGACAAGCTTCTACAAACTGCAACTTTGGAATCTTCAACTTCTGTCGCCAGTAACTGGAGTCATGAGTCTTGGAAAGCCTTGCTGGATAGTTCATCGGATAGGCAGACCAATTCTGAAGAGATTGACTGTATGCTTGAGCATTTACTACAAAATTTAGGCCTTCAAAAAGAAGGGCGCCCCTGGGCTACAAGGGCACAATTTTGCTTTTCCTTGAGAAATCTTCAAGAATTAACCACTGAAATCTTGATTTTAGCCATTGAAATGACTATTAAAAGTATAAGTGTCATCGTGAAATGTTCCTCCACCATGAAATGCTTCGCTCTTGAGTATCTGATTCAGGTTCTGATCAATGGATACTGCCTTTGATTGACAAAACATTAACAAAAACTCCATGCTTGATATTTCCCAAAAACTGTATTTTACATCATTTTAACAAGGTTAAGACTAATTTAAGCAAAATGCCTTGATGAAGCAAAAAATTCGGTTTGGGTACAACAGTCCCGATTAGTGGTAATGGGCTGTTATGAAGCGTCACAACGGTTAGTTGCTCAACCACCACCGAAGCAATATATGTACTCAGTTTCTATAGTCGGAAAGATATTATGGTGATCTTGGTTGATAGTGTTGTTGATATTTCTATGATTGTACATGGTGATAATTTCTGGAATTGAATAGAAGCATCTCTTATTCCAAGCATATTATGTTTTCCAATCTGTTGTTCTATTCCATGCTTTGCATATAGTCTAGTTTACTTCCGTAGTACGTATTACGGTGAATCACACCCAGTGAAGTAAACAATATACGCCTTTTTTTAAGACATTAAAGCATGGTCGACCAAAATAAATAATAATTTTATTGCAAATATGGTCAGCCAGCATAGAGAAGGTTAAGATATTTATTTGATTCCATTCTCATAGTGCAAAGAGAGTTGACCAGTATAGGCACAAAATTAAGTTTATTTTCCATATGACTTTAAAAGAAGTTGGCCAGCATAAGTGTAAATCCATCTTTAATATATGCCAATAGGAGGGAGGTTGACCTGCATATATAAACAGTCATAAACTTGTCTTTTGGTCTACATGAAACACCGTTGACATCAATGACAATATTCTAACAAGAAGGGAAAAGTATTTTATCATTGTGGATATATGCTTATAGAAAATTGCTGTTTAAGTAGATGCACAATCTAAACAAGTTGATATTCATTCATTTCCAAATTTACACAAAATGGATCACACTTGAGACTTGTTTTTCTTGAATACCATTTGTTAAAAAATGTTCAATTGTTAGAAACAAAGAAAGCTGATATTTTATAGTTGGAAATGTTGATATCCATCCAAGAGGGTTACAAAGATCTTTGAGAGGTTTTTGATTTACACAATTAAGAATGGGAAGCATGCTATGATGCATTGTTCTAGAAGCTCATATGTTTCGAGAGTTCCAGATTTTCCATTAGGAACATTTAATGGAACCTATGACGAAAATCACTTCATAGGTTCAACTTATTGTTTCGTATGGATATCTACTATTCTAAATCTATTAATGAGTTTGCATGAACTTTTTAAAATAGTGGAGGTTTGGTGTCTTCTATCATGTATATGGGTTACTTTGGAATTTTGTTGTGTATAGTCTTGTTTTTGTTGTGCAATAGTTTCCTATTTAGTCTCATTTTTGTTTTGTCAAGATGTCTTTTGCCTTTATCATGTTGTGTTTAAATTTAACGAATCTATGGCCCAATGGATAAAACATAGTTATGAGTTCAAGATTCGAAGGTTTCCATTGTGTTCATAAGGTCCTTGTCCCTAGTTAGAGCTAGTTGTTACCCCATTTTTGACATTGATGATTTTTTTTATTTTTATTTTTGTGTTCTTCAAATTGGCATACACTAGTTAAGTCACTTTCCTGAAGGTTTTGTTTGACATTCCAAGTCATCCATGTAAGTCCTTTGTTTAATTTTGATCCAATCAAGAGTCATTAATGGTCAATATCTATGACAAGGGATTTAGAGTTAGTTTTAGTCATCTAGAAGTGTCACAAAATTGTTTGATTTGAGCTGTAAATTCATGTTAGTTTTGTAATATGTGCAGAAATTTTTTAATTTCTGGTTGAATCATTATGGGTAGATGTGTGAAGCTTAATATCATGCCCCCGCCACAATCAACACTAAAGCATTAAAATATAAGAATGATGTAGGAACATAAATTCCTCTCTTTCAAAACACCACTTACAACACAGAATCACACTTACATACAAGACTCTGCCTTCATCCTTTTAAATAACAACTGGAACAAAACTTCAATTCTATTTGCTCAATTACAAATTAAACTTCCCTTGGCTTAATTCACAATCATTCAATGACAAAAACCATAACAATACAACATGGTTTTAATTAATTCAATATCACACATCATATACTGAAATTCCACAACACAAAGTTTACAAATGAATTATAGGTGAAGACCCTTCACTGGTTTTCCCTCTTCGCAACCTCTGTTTTCAACGCATTGGCTTCCACCGTTTTGTCACATGCCTTTCTATTTTCTTGCTGCACACTAATGTTTCCTCTACTGCATACTTAGTTTCTGTGCTAAACGTTCTTCTCATGATTTCTCCATCAAACCAACGCCTCTGTTCTTTGCTTCATTTCTTTTTACTGCTGCCTCTCAGCTGCATATTACCTCTTAGCTGCACCTTCTTCCCACTGGTTTATGTCTTCTCTGCCTACGCTCTCTCTTTCACCTACCCGGGATCTCTTACACACTCCACTTTGTGCACCCTCCTTCACTTTCTCATGGGCTGTTTCCTCTGCTCCTGGCATCGCCCCTATCTTACTTCAAGTCTGCATATTTTAGCAAAGACTAGAGATCACTAGTCGTCCCTGCTGTTCACACTCTTTTCTTTTTTTCTGGACCGATTCTTTTTATCCTATCGGCTTCCATACATTTGTTGTGAAGGTGAAAGGTTGATTATATCATTCACTTCAAGATTTAATTCTTTATTGAATTTTAAATATGCTGTTCCCCCTTTTAAAAATGTTAATTCCTCCTTCCCCTGTTCATTGTAATTTATCAAAATGAAGGATTTATTTCTTTGACTGCCTATGCTCATTTATAAACCATCTATGCCAAGGTTGCCCTTCGAATGCAAAACAGAGTTCACATCGTTATGGAGAGAATAAAATCAATGCGATTTATCAAGACGAAGTGAAGATTGAATTCCAGTAATTTAATCATGCAATGTCTTTCCAAAACTGAGAGATAACAAAACAAGATCCAAAATCGAATAAAACATTTTATTTACTGTTTTGGGTGGTGCTGATTGCCCATTCGCCTGCACGCTCCTGCACCAAATAATAAATATTAACAATTTAATATTATTATAATTATAATTATTATAATATGATAACATAAAATATACATATAAAACTAAGAAAACAAAAAAATATATAAAATACTGATATAAAATATCACTTGCAGCGAATATGATAAAGAGCATGACTAAAAGTCAGCGATGAGATTATATATGAGCAGCGGAAATAGAAAAAGGCATTATTAGAGGCAGTGACTGTATCTATATAAGGCAGCGATTAAAGTAATTAAGTTAAAGGTAGTGCTTGGACATGGAGGGGTATGTCCCTTGTAAAGATGATAACATTAGTGAAAGGGTGTGACCCTTTCTCATTAGAAGGATATAAAAGGAAAGACAAATCATTTGAAAAAGGGGCAATCAGGAATCAGGCATGGCATCATATCTGCATTCAGGGAAGCTTGAACAATGTAATATAATCAGATTTAAAGACAGATATACGAACAGCAAATGAGGACAGAAATATGAGGAGTAATTTCTGAGTATAGCAGCAAATACATTAATATGATATAATCAGATTTGGAAGAAGAGATAGGTGGGAAGAAGAAGATGGTCCAAGAAGAGTGTTGTACCCAAACCAAATTTTTTTTGCTTCATCAAGGCATTTTGCATAAAATAGTCTAAACCTTGCTAAAATAATGTAAAATACAGTTTTTGGGCAATATCAAGCATGGAGTTTTGTTAATGTTTTGTCAGTCAAAGGCAGTTTCATTGATTAGAACCTGAATCGGAGACTCAAAGCGAAGCTTTCATCGTGGAGGAGCATTTCATGACGACACTTATACTTTTAAATAGTCATTTCAGTGGCTAAAATCAAGATTTCAGTGGTTAATTCTTGAAGATTTCTCAAGGAAAAGCAAAATTGCACCCTTGTAGCCCAGGGGCGCCCTTCTTTTTGAAGGTCTAAATTTTGTGATAAATGCTCAAGCATACAGTCAAATTCTTCAGAATTAGTCTGCCTATCTGATGAGCTATCCTGCGAGGCTATCCGAGACTCATAACTCCAGTTATAGACGACAGAAGTTGAAGATTCTTAAGTTCCAGATTGCAGAAGCTTGTTTTTTTCCAGCTTTTGCGCGCCTATAGCTTAAGGGCGCACTTCTTAAAGAGGTGTTGGATCTTGGTTTTTTTAGTGGTTGATGCACTTAATCTCTTCACGACTAGTCTGCCTGTCCAACGAGTTATCAAACGCAGTCATCCGAGTCCCAGAGCTCCGGCAGTCGACGTCAGAAGATGAGCTTATGAGGAGAGTTTACATCACAAGAGCTTCTTCAGATGGTGAATTGCGCCCTTATAGCTCAGGAGCGCCCTTCAAATTAACCCTTAAGATGGCAGAGTTTGCAGACGAGGTCTTCCTGTTATCAGTGCTACTCTAGTCCAGCTTTGCGATGCACCAAGTTGCCTGTTAATCCGACATTCTAAGAGATTGTGGCAGAGATTCTACCAGGCACGTAATTTCACAGGCGAACTGGCATATAAATTTCATTGTATTTCTGTAGGCCAGAGGCGCCTAGCCTTTAGGCCTGTCAGATGAGGTTATTGACATTTGAAGTCTTCATGAGACTTGTGCACAATTACTCCAGCTATCCAACGAGCCTAGCCGTCAGCCTTCGGGATTTGGCAAACACTTGTACGTGTGAGGTCTTTGTAAAATGCTGAAGAGTGAAGACATCCGGAAAATGGCTAAGTATGGAGCGTATATTTTAAATAAAAAACGCACTTGTATTTTTGAGGTCTTAGAAGCAGTTTTCTCGCTTCGTCATCTCCAGAGATATCTCTTCTCAATGCTCCTAGTTATGCAAAGAGATAGTCGGCACATGAATCGGGACATTCCAACTCTCGGTATTGGAGGCCAAAGTAGGGTACTTGGATGAAAGTTCAACTTTGGTCAAAATGGTGTCAGTGCACCTGTAGCTCAGGCGCGCTTTTACTTTTCAGGCCCTTAATGCACTTTTCAGATGCCGTGTGTATATCCATTGGATGCAGAATGCTTCTAGTCACGCAGTGAGCTCGGTTGCCTATCAGCAGCTATTTGAAGTGTCAGACGGTAGTTTAGGAAAATGGTTAAGTCTGGCACATGTAAATGAATTTAATCAAGGGCGCCTAATTCTTTGAGGTGTTAAATGATAGATTTTGCAGTGATGACTTCTAGTAGACATTTCTTCCTTGCTCTGCAGGCTCGCGATGAATACACCAGTTAAGTCTCAGCATCAGCCAGTCATCCAGAAATTAGTGTCGAAGATGGTCAGTTATAACTTTGTACTCAGCTACAAAGTAGGAAGTTAATAAAAATGCAGTATCTTGAGCAAATGGACGCCTATAAGGTCAAATGATGACTTTTCAGAATCAGTGAAGTTAGCCGGTGAAACCTAAAGCTTCATTCATTTTGTCAACTGAAGTTAAATAATATTTAATATTTATTTTGCATATTTAAGCATTAAAATGGCGAATTTCTAAAATTGGTGCCTTTTGCAAATTGCATGATAAATATTATTTTATTATTATTTATTTCCAGACTCAGAGTCAGTGGCAGTGTAACTGAAGGGGGTCCAATCAGAAGCCTTTTATTTTCGTTAAGGTTTTAAATCTTGCAATGAACAAGATGGTGCGAATTTTCCTTATTTAAACATGGTGCCATCATTGTTCATTCTCACAGCTTCAAGAGAAATTCACAATTCTTCAAAGCAAAGGCGATTTTACAAGTAAAGGCAAATTTTCAAAGCAAAAGCGTTTTCATCATCAACAATTAAGGGCGATTTCATTAATTCATTCTTTTTGCAGGTTAAAGTTCATATTCATCAGCAAAATTTGAAGAACAAGGACGATTTTCACAGAAGAAAGAGCATATAAAAAACGTCTTTCTCTTCCTTGATTCTCAAATTTCTCTCAAAATCCAATTCGCATGTTCCTGAAATTGGTAAATTTGACAAAACAAATCATCTGGGTTGATTCATAATAGCTTCCTCGAGAAAACCCATGTGCCAAAATTTTTCAGGAAAATTTACTCCAGAGCATCAATTCTCGAGGCTCTAATTTTCTCAACTGAAAATTCCTTGCATGGTCAAGTAGAAGTCAAATTTTTCGCATTTCTAACGTTCTAGGTTGTCTTAGAATCTTTTTCTGGACAAAACCCATATCTCAGAATTATTCGTGAAAATTGCTCTTCGATAGGCTATTTTTAGCCTCAGCAGGCTATTTTTAGTTTTCCAGAAAAGTTGTCAGAATATTGCCGTGTTCACAGTCAACGGGAAGTTTTTTAGAGTGCAGTTCATTTAGACTGAATTCAAGACCAAATCAGTCTTAATTCATGATTTCATCAGGAAAGCTGAGACCGATTTGCATTAAGTTCATTCAGAAGGTTGACAGGCGTAGTCACTCAAATCCATATGGTTGCATGCCTCGTATGGTCGATTGTCTTCCAAGGTTGGTTTAGAGGGTTGATACCGTTGGAATTTTGCATGTCTAGCAAGTTCGTTCGCTTTTTCTCACAACCAGAGTGTTCACGGTCAAACTTCGCAGTTTTGTCATGCAACACTCTACCATAGAGAAAAGCGTGAAAAGCGTCAAGCTGCAGAAGAAACATGGCCATCACTTCAGTTACGGAGCCGCCAAAGTTATAAGTCAGTGAAATGCTAGTTTGAGTGTGCAAAGATTGCCAAGATTTCTCAAGTTGCTGACATTCAGATGTTGATGCAGTTAACAATCTCATTGAGGGATTGGTTGTTCGAGATCACGACCAGTAGACTTTAGTTCCCACCTCTCAGAATAGACATTAAACACAGGAGTTAAGCTTGGCGTTACCTTCTCAAGTTAACTCGCTGTCTTATCTCATGCATATCTATTCTGAGATCAGCTTTATTTACTTGGAGTTTTATTTAGGGTTTACGTTAACTGATGGTAGTATTCCAGTTAACTTGCTTTCAATAAGGACGTGCATGCTTGCACAATTGTCCATTTTTAGATTAGATGTTTCGGTTAACTGATGGTAGCTTTCCAATTAACTATATAGTTTGCTATATTAGGGCTTAGCAATAAATCTTGCATGCATTGCAAGACTGTAGTTGACTCAAGGTGATTTTAGGGTTCCCTACACCTTTCGATGTCTATAAATAAGAGCTTTTGCTCATTTGTACATAACTTTTGCACGAGAGAGAAATATATGCTGTGCCTACCTTGCCCTCAATATTGCTCGTTCTGTATCTGGTCATGCGTTTTTACTAGTATGATGAATTGTTATGCCACATAGGGTTTCATGCAATTATAATGGTGAATTCTTTCCTTAGTTAGATATAGTGGCTAGTTGATGGTAGATTGTATGCGTGTCTCGCCTATGCAATTTATTATCCTAGTTGGCTATCCTTTATGTTATGTGTTCAATAAACTCGTTCAGATTGAGCTGATAGATGTGCCACCTTGCCTTCAAGTTGAGAATCTGTTCTTGGTTATCGTATGATGTGTGTGAATAATAAACTTATTCAGATTGCGCTGATAGTTGTGCCACCTTAGCTTCAAGTTGAGAATCTGTACTTAGTTATCATATATTGTTGTCTCCAATAAGCCTATTCAAACAAGTAGATAGTTGTGCCACCTTGCTTTCACGTTGTGAGTCCGTACCCGGCTTATCGTCAGATAATCATTCCTACTCCATTTCCTCATGCTTTGTTTTTTCTTGAGGAAACTGGATAGATTTAAAGTAGTTAGTTTAGTTGTAGTTAATGATTTGCGAAACCAGAAAATCCTTACCTGCAACGTTCTTGGTTTTCTTAACCTTGTGCCTCTTCCAGTTGAGAACAAAAAGATAGGACTTAGATTACTTTTCTTTTCCACGCATTCCAGCACTACAAGGGAGCTTCCCCTCCTAATTTGAAGAGCACTCATTACGTAGTGTGCATAGCTGTCCGTACAAACCTGCACTCCAGAGGTGTTAGTTTTTATGCCAACAAAGAGATATATGAAGACAAATGACAAATCAATAAGGGAAGTAAGTTTATATATATATATATATATGTGCATATAATATATATATGCATTTGTCCATATGAAGTGATTATTGGAAGATCGAAAGTGTATATATATATATATACATCTGTCCATATGAAGTGATTATTGGAAGATCGAAAGTGTATATATATATATATATATATACATCTGTCCATATGAAGTGATTATTGGAAGATTGAAAGTAATTAGAAATATATATATATTGTTGGCGTTTCAATTAGCACCTCTAGAGTGCTTATTGGAAATGGACAGCTATGCACAGTATTAACTACTCTTCAAATTAGGAGGAGAAGCTCCCTCTTTTGCTGATGGTTGCATAAAAAGTAAAGTAAACTAAATTCCTATCTTTTTTACTTAACGGTAGAGCACAAGGTTATAAAATGCAATGCGTTGCAACTAAGGTTTTCTTTGGTTTCTGGAGATCTTAACTACAACTAAGCTAAAACTAAAACTATCCTATCTCTTCAAGTATTTCAGAGAGAGGATCTAGGAGCAATTGGGAATGGTTTGATCACTTCGACAAACTATCTCTCAAAATGCATCCGAAGGCTCAATGCTCTTTCAGATTTACGTTGAAATAAAGTTTATGCAAGTAATTGTGAAACGGTGAGCTAAATCTTAGGATTCCAAGGAGGCAAGGTGCTCTTTCTGAGGTGTAGGCTGAAATATAGATTACTAGAAACAACATTAAACTGTAATCCTAATCTCTAAATTCTCTTGGAGGCGAGGTGCTCTTTCCAAGGTGTAGACAGAAAGAAAGATTATTGAAACAACAAATATGAAAGATCTTGAGAATTTTGGAACAAAGGCACGTGGCTCTCCTGATTTATTATCTCAACTTCAATTAAAGATTACACTTTTGGGACAGCAAATTACATGAAAGAGGACAATCACACAACATGCGATCAACCAATACACTTGACAAATATTGAACACAAATACTTGAATAACAAGAATGCAAGCAAACCGCTCAACGTTTAGCTATAACAAATATGATTCAAGAACATATACTAAGTGAACAAAACACAGGCTATCTGGAATCAACGTTTTTCTACCATGAAGTAAAGTTAAAATACAATGAGCAAGGTTGCTCTTATTTATAGATGCTCAAAGGAGTAGGAAACCCTAAAATCTCCTTGAGTTAACATTCAGTTCTTGCCAATCGGCAAGATTTATTCCTGTCTAAATTTAGGTAACCTAATAGTTAATTGGAAAGACTACTTCAATTAACTGATTCTAATCTACAAAGAACTCCATATGTACATAGGTGTTTCCAAAAATAGACACACACGATTGGTGGGACGAGTTAACTTGGAAAGAGGCATCAAGTTAACTCCTATGTCTAATGTCATCTTTGGAAAAGGGTGGGACGTCCTAACTGGAAGTTTACACCTCAGCACTTTGAGTCATCAGTTACTTTAACCAGTCGTTAACTATCTCTATGTCTGGACAACTGATACTTCTCAGGATGATGACGTCTCTTCGCAGCATCTCCTCGCCACTTGTAATTTGATCCTGGTATTCACTCTTCTTCACAGTTGCGTCATCAAGTTTCGTTGACATGGCTACAATTTGACTTAATCGTCCTCACATTGATACTGGCAAGGGACTTGTGATACGAAAGTTCTTGCGAACTTGATAGCACTTGTTACCTTTTGTCTACCCTCGGTCAACTCTGCATAGATTACCTCGTAGGTTTTTTACCTTGAAGAGTTGTTGTTCTCTCTAAGTAAAAAGTTTTTGTTTATGTTCTTCTGCTGTGACTGAAACATAGGCCATTCTCAAATGAGAATGGGAGTGTGGAAGGTAGTGTGGTAATAACCGATGGTGGCTCTATAATTGGAGTAACTACCTTTCGCATTTTCTTGCTATCTATTGAATGGTGATGCCATTTATGTCTTTCAAGGTGTCCAATTTGACTGCGGGCTTCACTTGATGCACATCTGTGTCGATTGCTTTCAGGAAGTCATGAAGTAAGACTGATTTGGTCTTGTATTCAACTTTGGAGAACTGCATTCTGAAAAACTTGACTGTTGACTATAAACACGGATATGTTTAGGCAACTTTTTCTAGTGAGGCTAAAAATAGCTTCTCGAGGGGCAATTTTTTTGGAAAATTCTAAGACGTGGGTTTTGCTGAGAATGTATTTTTGAATGAACCCAAAACGTTAGAATTTCAAAAAACTTTTTCTTAGACATGCAACAACCCCTCAAAGGCAGAAGCCGTAGAGGCTGCAGAGGCTATTCTTTCTCGAAAAATTCTGGCATATGGGTTTTCTTGGCACCTATGAGTTGGCCAAACCCAGTTTCTCTGTTCTTTGAAATGATGACTTTTTCGAAAACCCTAAGAATAGGGGGCAGCGGGACAATTTTCCCAGAAAATTTTGGCACATGGGTTTTGTTGCCAATGTTATGCTGAACAAACCCAGATGACCAGATCTATGAAAAAATGAAGTTTACCTGTGCATGCGAGAGAAAATCTACGACAAGGATAGAAGAAATGTGGGGGGGAGAAGATAGAAGTTATTAACTGTTGCCCATCAATCTTCAAGAAAATGACACCTGGAGATGTAAATGTTGAAAAATTGTTCCTCTGTGCAACCTGAACCTGGAACTACGAAGAACATTGAAAATGGCCTCCGTTAGATCCTTCAAAAGGCGTTGAAGAGAAAAATATCTATTTTTATAGTCAACCTGCAAAGAATAATGAAGTTTGGAGGTGGAAGTATCAGTTATGGTGCCAACCCTGATTGAAGAGTCAATGTGCATGATTGCCTCGTTAACTGCAAGTTCTCCATTGATTTTGGGATGCCTAGGCTTGAAGAAGACTTCAAAAATTGTAATTGAGAGTCTATTGGGCCTACTTTGACTTTAGACGTCCAAATTTTTAAAGATTTTCAACTTTTTTTGTGATGAACTACCTTTGTTTTGACTCTGAATTCTGATCGCCGGATTGATCTTGAGGCCTGGTTGACAGTTTCACTACGGAGCTGGATCAACTTTGAAGAGATGTTATTGGGAGCAACAAATGCTAAAAACTCAATCTAGTGGCTTAAATTCTTGGGCACCTTTTCCCAGAAGGGTGCTTTTTTCACCAGACTTAGCCAATTTCTTGGATATTTTTCAATCTCTTTAATTTGACCCTTCGTGCTTCAATCCGTAGCTGCCAGTGATTGACAATTCTTGCGGACTGGATGTTCAACATCGCGAAGCTGGAAGAATTCCGAAAAAGATGACTGTATGTGCAAGTTCTGAAAATTGGTTTATGAGGCTCAAATTCTTGGGCGCCCTTGCCCTGCAGGGGCGCTTTTGTGCCTTTGAGATACATTTTGCACTTTGTAACCTTTGATGAAATGCTCTAGTTTGACCCTCGTTGTCGGGAGTTTGATTGCTCCAATGTTCGTGCTGACAATTTCATCGCGAAGATTGATCATCTCTGAAGAGGTCTTCTTGGGAGTCATGAAGTATGAAAGTTGCATATGAGGCCCCAAAAAGTTGGGCGCCTTTTCCAAGAAAGGTGCATTTTTCTCAATACTTAGTCAATTTTCCATGTTTTTCAACTTGCCTTCACCTTTGGCGTTTTACGCTTGATCTTCATTTGTGAGCATTTGACAGGTCCCAAGAGTCAGCTATTGGATTAATCACATAGCTGGAAGGATTCTGAGCAAATCTCTTGAAGAAGATAGCTGCTGAAAACCTCATTTGGTTGACCAAAAGGCTAGGCGCCCCTAGCCTGCAGGGGTACATTTGACCTTTTGACTTTCATTTTATCCTCCATTTTACGTGTTTGTTCGATCAACAACTACTGTCGTTTGATATCTCCTTTAACTTGGTGAAAAGATTCGTTGTGAAGCTGGACTGAAGCCGGGAAGATCACCTGGAGATAACCAACTCAAAAACTGACATCTGATGGCTTTCATCTTTGGGCGCTCCTGGGATATAGGGGTGCATTTTCTTGATAGATCACCATTTTTTATGACTGTTAACCTTCAACATCTTCCGCCTCTACCTTCATTTGCTAGTGTTTGACAAATCTGATGGATTTTCTTGATGATTCGTCGGAAAGCTAGTAGAATTCTGAAGAAGACGACTGGTTTTGCAAGTGTTCACAACTGCATTCGGCCTCTTGAATTCAAGGGTGCCCTTGGCCTGTAGGGGCACTTTTGGCTATAGAGTTCATCATTTTCTAATGATTTTCACTATCCTTTGCGATTCGCGATCACCGTGTTGCTTGGCTAGGTTGACTGTGTTGAAGCATTGCTGCTATTAACGCGAGTACGTTCACCGGTGTGATTGCATTCACCATTTTGCATGCACAGAGACTGCAAGGTTGTCTTGGGCGTTGATTGCAAAAGCATCTCCCTTGTGACAAGGTGTACTGTTTCCAGACTAGAATATTTTTTACATTTTTGACCTTTTCAAAATACCCTCCATTGCGAAGCATCTTTCACCATAGAATCTTTGGTGATGCATTTGAGGCTTAGATCTTGATATTTGGTATTGGCCATCTGCCATTGATGACCTCGGAGGTCCTAACTTTTCTCCTGAAAAAGTGGAGTAGACCCACCAGAGCTAAACTGACTTTTTCTTGATTCTGACTTGACCAATGTGATCGTGAAGTGAAATAAGCCAATCAAAATTATTTTCAGTCAATTCTGGAAAGATCCTATTTTTGAAGGTTTTCCTATAAATAGGGACCTAAAACCCTAATTTTCAAAAATTACTAGTATCGTCTGGAAAATAAAGCCACAAAAGCCCATGCTTCGTTTGACCTAAAACTGACTTTTGACTACAATTTTACAAGATTTAGACCATTTTATCAAAATGCCTTATTGAAGCAAAATTTTTATTTTGGGTAGAACATATATATATAATGATCATGCAATAATGATGCTTGCAGCAATTGTTAATCCTTATTAGTAATTATTCATTTGAACTAATCTATTGTTTCTCTTTAAGCAATATCTTCTGAATATTATCGAACAACAAGGCAATTGGAGCAAATCAAACATAATTATCTGCACTCAGCAGACAAGGGCAACAGTCAACATTTGTTTATATATTTGCATCTTAGAATAGAGCGGTCTTATATTTTTGCAAGCATTGTGGTATGCACTATTATGATTATGGTGAATGATGACATGTTTATTGATTTGTATGAAATTGGATATATTTTGTGTTTGTAATTCTCACCAAGCAACCATAGGAGAAGTAGGGGAAGTACAAGTAGGGTGAGCAGATACTAGATTACTTTCGAAGTATGCCAATCCATGTGGATGGCTGGGGGTCTGCCACTTGGGGCCAAGGGGATGAGCGATTGCCCTTGGGCATAGAAAGAGGAATCTACGGGCCTCCTATTGTAGCTTTTCCCCAATCTGTACATGGATAGGTGGTTGGGAAGGATTCAAGGAGTCTCAATCATAAGAAGGATGGATAAGTAAACATGGATATGGAATGCAGATACAAGTTTATCCACTAAGTAGACCACCCCATGTGGATGGTCAAGGGTCTACCACTTGGGGCCAAGAGGGATGGTATATTCGCTCTTGGGCTTAGCTTGGATAGCTTCGGGCAGACTTGTCATGTTTCTCATCCAATTCCTATTATGATTAAATTCCCATTATGCATTATGGATATGGCGTAGTTTAAATATATTTGAAATAGTTATGTATTTACATGGTTTCAATAGATAAGTCATTTATTATATTGTTTGATCATATGAATTATATTCCAATATTATCTAACATGATTGCATGACCTAAACCAAGATTTATCTTTCTTAAAGCATTTAATTGGTAAGTTACAACCCTAACTACATTAAACTTGTGATTCTAGGGCAAGATTTTGGGCAATTCCAAAAGGGGACATTACACTTTAGTATAATTTCATGGTTTTATAGGTTTATGGTTTCATGAATTTGCATCCTCATAGTTTGTAGTTTTGTAAAGTTATAAGAATGCTCAAAATTTTGAGATGCTTTTGTAGTGTGTGAATATTTATTTTGGAGCACCTTTGCAGTTGTAGTTGATCCACAAGTGTGAACTTTTAGTTACTTGGGGTTTCAACTCATAGTTACAAATTCTTGCACAACACAAGTTACCCTCAAAAGGCTAGGCAATGGGCTTGCAATGGTATTTTGATTTGTTCCTATTGATAAGAAGTCAACTAATGTATTAATAAAGCAGCCTCTCCATCTTGAGGAGGGGTTTTTACCCCAATAATTTTTGAGAATTGACAAGTACCAATTCTTTTACCAATAAGTCTGAGAGATCATCTTTGCTCACCCACAAAGAGATTCATTGTTTTATATAGTTTAGGAGGTTCTAGTGTGTAAACCTCGATAGATTTTTCTTTGCCTCTATTATAAGGGTCTTGTGTACCTACTGAGGAGGTACTTCCATCTCATTTGCTTTGTAAGATCTGTTGTGTACTTAATGGATTCTTTCTTGCTTTTGTTTTTTGATCTAGGTAATAAGCTATGGAAATCTTGTCAATATTTGCATCTTGTTAAGTAGTTAAAGTGCCCAATTTATCTCTAGTGTAATAGGATATGTTCCTCACCCATTAGAGAGATAAACTATTTTATTTGATCTAAGAAGGTCTATCGTGTAGCTGTTGTCACGTGAAATTGCACCGTGCTGATCAAAGGCTCAACATTCCAATGACACAATGAAAATAACCTAAAGGTGTGGGACCTCGCAATTGAGGTTAGATCTCTGGAGAAAGTTGGCTTCCTTTTCTAAATTAGGTGTAGATATGTCGGTCCAACCTAACATATAAAATCTTATCACTAATCCTATTGTACCAACTCACAGAGGAAAAGGGAGAGAAAGAATGCTGAAAATTGAAAGAGATGGTGATGCACCAAAGTTATTGATGTTTCTGCCTACCTATGATTGCTCAAAATACCAAAAAACTATCAAATAAATTCACACAACTCTTTGTTACGCCAGTTCCTAGGAATTTGCATGAAGGTTAGGGTTTAAACTTGAACATACACCAAGAGGGAAAGATATATCTCCACAGTTAGATTTTGCTAACATATTTAACACAACATCCAACCTTAGAAAACAAAGAAACATTCATTCAAATTTGAAGGCAAGAAAACTTTGCACCACATCCAAGGTGAGAGAAGGCAAGATAGTAAGTTGTATTGATAGAGAGGCATAGGCCAATATTACAGTTGCAAAAAAATGCAGCGTATACATGTATTTGCAAGAGAAAACTAGGGAATAACCCTTACAATGAGCATGAAAGTGCCTTATATACATTTGTAAGTTGTGAGAGAGAAAAGGGCATTTGACTGGACAAGAAACCCTAGCCAAAACCCTTGCAAAGCAGGTGGACATGTGTCTATCCAAATCTTGAGCTGAAAGTCCTCCATAGTGGCCTTGACACCATAGCCATGCCTATACAATAATGAATCCATGAATGAAGGGGAGAAACTCTCACAAAATCTATAGCAAAACGTGGCTAGGGATAGTCCTCTGACAGAAAGGAGTCTGTAAAACATAAATGAAACATGGGTGTTGTTTCTTCCACTTGCAGTTGTCAAGAAATACATTAAATATCATCCCTTTAGCCCCAAGAATCGGATCTGGTAGCTGGGGAAGTCATTGCAACATTAATGGCAAAAAACATGAAAATTTGTCGGGAGGTCCAAAAGTTTGTGCGAGGTCTGAAATCCTGATAGGAAATGGATAGCGGGAGTGGTAATCCGAAATGGATTCAAACTTTTGGACCAAAGGTACAAAAGTCTTATCGGGTCCTAAAAGTCCGATGAGACCAAAGGAAGAAAAGAGATTGAGATTGGGAATACCAATCGGATCTAGACTTTTGGACTAAAGATCCAAAAATCCGATCAAGACCTAGAGTCTTGATAGGATTGAAAGGGGAGTCGAAGTGGAGAATTGAGACGAACCCGAACTTTTGGACCAAAGTCCAAAAGTTCAATTGGGACCCAAAGTCTCGAAAGGATGAAAGAGAGCAGAGGTCGGGAGTTGGAGCGAATTTGGATTTTTGGACAAAGTCCAAAAGTCCTAGCAGGACCTGATATCTTAACGAAACAGAAGGAGCAGGGGTCTAGAGTTAGAGTGGATTTGGACTTTCAGACCCCCCACAGGATCTGATATCCCAACACAACAGAAGGAGTGAGGATTGGGAGTTGGAGTGGATTTGAAATTTTTGTGGGACCTAATATCTTGACTGGATGAAGAAGAGATAGGAAGAATGGGATTGGGGAATGGACCTCGGCATTGTCCCGAAAGGACTAGAAGGAAAAGAGGAAATGACGAATCGGGGAACAGGATCGAACTTGTACCTTGGTCCAAGTGTTCATTCGGGACCCAAAACCCCAATAAGATAGAAAAAGAGAAGGGGAAATCAAGGAACGGTTTGGACTTTTGGACAATGAATGTCTGTTTGGGACTTGAGACCCCAACAGGACCTTCTTGAAGAAAGAGAAGGATTTAGCCAGCTTTTGAGATTTTTGCAATGGGTTTTCGACTGCAACTTGACAAAGGGGTAATGCAACTTGTTGACGTGGTTTTTGAGACCGCACCAACGCAGAATAAAGTTTCCCAACGGATACCCTATCCTTTCTTGAACAAAGTATTCAGCATGTTAAGATTGCGAGTAAGATCATGCTTTCAACTCCAAGGTTCCGAATACTTAGAATACCCCCAGTTGGTTTGATGTGATTTTGTTGGTATTTCAAGGGAACTTACACAATTGTTCGACAGCTGACAACAGACAGTAGACTAAGGGCCTTCGTGTAATTCAAATGATTTGGCAGGTGAGCACAAGTTTCCTAATTCTAATCGGAAATGAACTGAATTTAAAATGAGTGTAGGGATAGGAATGTTCTAGCCTACTCTAAGGTGTGGGACATGGCGATCAATTCTCACGGACTTCAACCAAGCTCCGTTTTGCCTCACTTCGGACAGCTTCCGCGGAACTGGTGCAATCTTCAGAGGAGTAACTTATGATATTCAGATCACGATTTAGCATGAAGACACCATCACAACGACGCATGCCAACATATAAACCATAATCGAAGTTTAGCTTCACAAAGTTCCAGTTGACCATGCAAGGCGAACCCACCGTCAGTGAGCCCGCTAGTGGTATGGAAAAACGAAGTCTTGTTCAAATCGAACACCACATTCCACAATTGCTAAGTGCTTGCATGAAATGAAATCTACTTTACTTTAAGCTACTTCAAGATGCTACGTGAATTGGAAGGACGAAGAAGCCTCAACAACTATTCACAACAAAGAAGAATTCACCATCAATGAAAATTCTTTTATTATGAAAGCATACATGACAACTTCTTACAAAGTATCCAAGGGGAAGACTTTCCTTCCTTTTCAATCTAAACTACTTTACTTTCTACTCTATCAATTTCTCTCTACTCCTCTAAGCTCTGCTTCTACTTCTAAATCTAATGAGGTACAAATGAGGGGGACTCCCCCTTTTATAGTTTGCCAAGTCCAACGGACGGCTTAGATTACAATCGGCTAGATGGCCCAGATTGTGCCACCTCAGCCCTAAACAAGATTTGCCCTAAAAACTGCCACAAAGGAGAGTGGGGCAATAAATGAGCCATTAATATCCACCATCCTTCTAGAAGATTCCATTTGTAGACGCGTTCACACTATCTTTGATCTTCTTTCTTGACGTTGCTCTTAAACTTCTTCTTCGACACTTGAGTTATACTATGTCTCAACACTTAGCCACTTTTCGCAACTTTTCTTCCTTCATGCGAAACTCATAACTTTATCTTCTTCCGAAGGTTGTAATATCATCGTGCTTCAGTATTTCAAGTCATCGTGCTCGGACCTCCATGCTCATCCTGCAAAACAAGCAAGGAAAAGAGTATTAGAACACTTAATAATATAATTTCAACTTACTTACCAGGATTCTCATGCTCTAACTTCCAAGAGTTCACTTCTTTGCGTTCAAATTCTTCATGCCTTAGCCAATTTTTTTTTTCAACCCATCTTCCTCAAGGGTGTATCATCTTTGAGAAATTCATTTCACTACCTGGGGCTTCGATACTCAATTTCGTTCAACTCTAGCTCTGGAAGATTAGTCCCACGAAGAATTCAATCAAATTCACCTAGGCAATTGACTTAAAACTCATCCGTTGAGGCATTTAATCTTGAAAACACATTTTCTTCACATTTGCCTTAGAAAATTTTCAAATTTCCCTTAGGAAAACTCATCCATCCAGTGTCCATCAAAAATCTTCACCCTAAAGGCCAAAGCGAAGCATGGAAGACTTTAAAATCAACTCCTCATCGATAATCTTCGATACCCAGAAGAAAATTTCCTCCAGAACGCATCGAACTCATGGGTGCACAACGAACGGGTTCATTTAATTTTCTTGAATTTTGAACCTTAGAAAATTATTTCCCTGTGAAATTTAAACCGCTTTTCACATCTGTGAAGATTTCTTGTTGCTCGACTTGAAAATATTTTTATATCAACCCTGTGAAGCTGGCATTCACCAACTTCATCTCCAACAATTCGTCTGTGCTTCAAGAAAAATTCCACCACCTCAGAGCTCTAGGCGTATTTTCTAAGGAAGAAAATATTTGTGCCTTAGAATTTTTTTTTTTTGAATCACTTGGCATTCCTTTTGAAAAATTTTCCCTTAGAAAATTTCATTCATTCTTCAATCCATCTTGCCAATGGTGAGAAAATTTCATCAACTTCTCTTAGAAAATATTTCTTGAAAGCACAACATATTTTATTTTTCATCTGGCAACTTCCAACGCCTAGGCATGTATTATTCATTTTCCCTTTACCTCACACCTTGCATGGCGCACATCACACTTGAGGGTGAATATTCAACTTCACCACACCTAGCAATATTTTATTTTCCATCATCCACCACCTTACACACTTGGGCGCATTTGGCACTTTATGAGGAATTTTCAACACACCTAGCAATATTCTCTCTTCCCTTTGGGCGCATTTCATACTTGAAGGAGGATAAGCTTTAAATGCCACCTTTGACTTAGCCATTACATGATTTTCAACGCTTTTGTCTCCTTCTAAATTTGCATGGATATCTTTGCATGGAGATGTTTTGTCTTCACATGCCCTCATATAGGCGCATTCAAAGGAGAGAGAAGAAAGTCAACCTTCTTAGCATGTTAGGGTGCATTTGGCCATGTGTGGAGGATAAAGTTTGAAACATGGGCGCATTTTGGAGCTTATGGGGGATGAAGCACACGCAACGCCACCTTGTGACCTTTGAGCTTCCCCATTTTGTCCCTACATTCCCTCATTTGGGCGCATTTTGCATTTGATGAAGGATTAGCGCCTTTGACTCCTCCTTTGAATCTTTGACCCCCTCTTGAGATGAGCGCATTTAGCCATATGTGAAGGACGAGTTTTGTTGACCTTTTGACTTTCTTGGGCGCATTTCCTACTTGATGGAGGATGGGCGCAAATGAAGGGTGATGGAGGATATCTTGCCTTAGAATTTTTTTATGCTTCACTAGCTCTTCCTTGGGCGCATTTCAGCTAGGCAGGAGGATGGAAATTGTTGACTCCTTTGACTCATTTGCTGCATGGGCGCATTTTGATGGGTGAGGAGGATGAGTTTTATACTTAGAATTTTTTTGATTTGCTTGGCATTATCTTGAGGGCGCATTTTACCCCTGGAGGTGGATGAAACACTTAGAATGTTTTGAACACGCTACTTCCTTGGGCTGGGCGCATTTAGCTATGTGTGCAGGATGAAGCTAATCACTTATATTTTATTCCATGTCATCAAGGCGCATTTTGCCTAGGAAGCAAGATGAAGCTTGTCTTAGAAATTTTTTTTTTCTTGTCTCATGCTGGAGTGGGCGCATTTGGAGGTGGCAAGAGGATGAACTTATTTCATGGAATATTTTCCATCACCTTGAAGGCAGGCATGGCCCATTTTGAGGTACCTGCAGGATGAAACTCAGACTTAGACATTTTTTTACCTTCCTCTGCCAGCGTTCATGCCCTGCTATTTATAGTAAGCCCTTTGATTTTGCATCTCTGAAGCTCAGAACGATTTGAAATTTTAAACACTGCATCCTCATGACCCTGTTGTCCTGTCGACACTGCCACTTTCAGTCGGCCTGCTATTTTTAGCCCATTTCTGAAGGTGATTTACTATAAATAGTAATTGCCTGCTTCTGATAGCTCCACTGCTCTGATTAACTTGAAATTTGAATGAGGCGCTCCTCACCATGTGACCTGACTACTGACATCAGCACATGCACCTGACTTGCTATTTTTAGCCAGTTTCCAAATTGACTTACTATAAATAGTAAGTGCTCCGTTTGAGTTTAAATTTTACTAGCAGATAGCCTGAAGGATGCTGATCGCGATGGTTTACATCGGTTTTCAAAAATTCTGACTTTTAACCCTTCTTTTCGGGCTCCGAAGTTGGAAACCCTAATTTGCTCTGCATGCGCATCAAATGTTCTCTATTTGTCTTCGTTTCTGCTGCATTGCAATCAACTCGTGATTCTGAACTGCTGGGAAGCGGCTGCCGGGGCGCACCTGCTAAAAATAGTAAGTTCCTTACTGAGTGATTATCTTCGTTTGCATGTCACACCATCGCGAAGCTCTCGAAAAACCCATCAGGAATCATCCGACATGCAAAAGAAACCCTGACATGCAAACCCTAAAAATAGTCTCGGAAGACTGAATTTTGAAAGTCGTCATCTCGTTTTGCATGTTATATTGTTGTGAAGGTCTCGAAAAACCCAGAAGGAATACGCAGACATGCAAAGAAAAACTCTGCATCTGAGCCTTGAAATTTGTCTCGGAAGCTGGACTGCTAAAAATAGAAAGTAGTTTGTTTTCGCTCAAATTTAGCACGCGAGCAATTTGATGTGTTCTGGATGCTGTGTGACTGTCGGAATCTCAAAAATGCTGGCGATTGCCTGTAATTTCACACTTACTAAAAATAGTAAGTACCTCAGAATTCGATGAAAATCTGCTGGGAGCGTGCTGGAAACACCCTGACACCAATGTTAATCTCAAATCTCAATTTATTCACCTCGTTTGACCTCAAATTGGCCGAAAAGTTCAAAACCCTAATTTTCAGACTTAGCCAAAATCACGTTTCAAGCTCAATGACGGATACATCCCCCAAAAGGGCAGACCAGAGAAAGGAGACAGATAGAGAGAGAGAGAGAGAGAGAAAAGCCAAAGCCAAAAGACCAGAATGGAGCAAAAATTAGGGGTCCCCATCTTGAATGGGGCGATGTGTGAAAAGGTCACAACACAACTAATAGAGACACTTGAGCATGATAAACCATTATTCCCAGATTAGTTATAATTAATGGGGAAGTGAAAGGGGTGGCAGAAAGTGACAACATTAACCCCTAAGAGATTCTTTATTGGTTGGTCTAAGATTGTCTTGTGTAACCATTGAGGATTAATTTTTCGCATCTGATTGAGTTTCCATTGTGTAGCTCTTTATTGGTTCCTTTTTGCTTCTGTTCTAAGAGTGTTTTCCTGCATGGAGAGAGATTGATCCAAAGGAGCCCATTTAGCCCTCCTAGTTCCAAATTCTAATCCTTCCAAACATGCTTTCTTGTTCTTATTTGGTTAAATTCTAATCATTTTAAGTGCACTTTTTTATTCTTATCGGGTTGCACACGTAGTTGTGTAACTCTTTGAGCCATATAATTTTTGGAGCATTGGCAATAAATGGCAAAGGCCACCTATCTATGATGGGTTTCATAAAGGTATAAACTCTCATAGGGCTCCTACCACTTGCAAAGTTGAATAATCATAATTCTATGTGTGTATTTTTGTTCTCCTAGTTGCTCTTCAATGTGTATGTATTGGGAAGGTAGTTTGTAACTAGTAAATAGCTAGTGTTTGACTTGAATCTCATTATTCAATTAAATTTGAAGTGTTGTAATGCCAAGCATGTATTCTAATAAAGCTACAAATGTAAAGGATTCCTAATTATTCAGAAGAATGCAAATTGACATTAGTGGATGCTTGGACCAATTAACTTGTGAGAGATGACCCTCTTCTTATTGTTATCCATTGTTTACCATTGGTAGGAATTGTCAAATTAGAATCTTATCTTTGATTTGTTTTGAGTCTTTGACATATACACTAGCTTCAGGTAGAGTTCGTTAAAATGAGGCACGGCTCTTATCTTTTTCTTCTAATTGCATTGTGATTTATTATTTGTAGGTAGTGTCAAGTTATATCTTTGCTTTTGAAATACTCCTCACATATATTTCTTGTTATCAGGTGAGGTTATTTCTGTGGAGTATGAATTGGAGTATGGAACAGACATTATGGAGATGCATGTAGGAGCTACAGAACCAGGTGACCGTACTCTTATAATTGATGATGTAATTGCCACAGGGGGAACTTTATGTGCAGCCATGAGTTTACTAGGTAAGAACTTTGATTTATGAGGTTATCTTGAAAATAATAATATATTTTTTATGTTTCTCTGAGTTTCTAGGATGAGATGAGTTGTCAAGGTGACAAATTTTTCCCCAAATTTTAGGGATGGTAAGGGTGGTGGACACGCACACACATACAAATACAAGAAAATCGATAAACATGTATTTTATAGCTTTTCAATTGTGTAGAAAAGCTGTTAAATATCATTAAACATTTTGAAGATCTGAAACTCAAATAGTGGTAACATCTTGAACATTCAACTGTCAACAATGAACATCCAATGTTGACCACTTAAAAACTTCAGAACGAAAATTGAGTGACACATTGAAATAGAAATGCAAAACTGTAATTAGCCCACGGGAACTCAGGAAATAGGCGAACTGTCTTCGAACTGGTTAGGCCTGAGAAGGGCACATTACAAAAGAAATGAAACACCACTAGATTCTAATCTTTTGGGTGGTTAATGAAAGGCAATTGTTTATTCAAGGGGAAATGGTTCTCTGGGAGCTAAATTAAGGAAAATTATCCCATAGGTAAAAGCAACTGGAAGCAGTAAGATCCATTTCTTTTCAAGTAAACATAGTTTGGGGAGTAGTTTGGTTCATCTAGCTAGCACTTTTGGCCAGAATTCTCAAAATTTCTGAATCTGAATTTTGTTATTTCCTACGTTGTTTTACATTTTAAAGGCCCTTTAGAACAGAATTTTCCGATGGGATTTTTTCCTAGATGCCCCTAAACGTAAGAAGCCTTGATAAAATCTCCCCTTGAATGACTGATTTTTGATGATAGGAATTTTGTCAAACAGTTTGCTTATGAACCATTCAACTGCTGTACTTGAATCCTTTTTGTGTTTTTGGTATATGAGATGAATGCATAACTGTTAAAGGCTTCTAAATGATTTTTCTTAGGACTGAAGTAAAACTGGGAATGCAATGCAAAGCCTCTTTTTGACCTTCAAATGTAAGGAATGACTGAAATAACTGAAAATGTGCATCTACAGTATTATGGTATTTTGTCAAACAATTGATGTGCATACTACAAAACTCCTTTATTGCTATGATGACTGATTGCATTTGATATAACAGAATGATGCAATTACAATCAGCTGTACCACTGCTATCAACACTATAGGAGATGCAAATATGGTAACAATGCAAGCTACAGGTATGCTGTATAAGACAGCAATGTAATATATTCACCTAATACAATATTTCAACTAGAATCGCTATTACAATATCCTCAATGCAATGCCAATAATCTTTGTGCAACTTCAAAATGAGAACCTGGAATCCAATGCATGCCTTGAATGAGCAGCAACAACTGTAGCCAAGGGAGACTCAGATTTATGAGCACGTACAGGTAGGGTATTGACTGATTTTGATCTTGCCTCGACTGAGAACTCTTAACAGCACTTGCAGATTGAATGTATATGCCTAGAAAACTCCCACATCCATCCTCTTATGAATATCATACACTTCCAGCAATAAGTGTGCACTTTTTTGACTTTATATTATTTAATTATCATTAAAGTACCTTTAATGATAATACTTATTAAATATTTAATATTTGCCCATCCAATTGATTAAGAGGTCAACACTGCATCTGAGACCTGTCTAGGTGCCTTACTAAATATAGTAACCCTGACTCCCCCTAGAATGGTTACTTTCTATAAATAGTAAGTATGAAGAACTAAGTCTAACAAAGGCCAGACCTGAACCCACACTGAGTTCTGAAGGAGAAAACACACTGATCACTGCCAAGAAGGACCCTCTAACCATCTGTGTTTTCCTACAAGGGTCATGAATAGGCTAAACCCTAAAACAAAATCAGGCTAAAATGGGGACATTACAGTCTGCCCTCCCTGAAATTGCTTGTCCCCAAGCAATCTCAGCTGTAAAGAAAACTCTCCCCCACCTGGATCCCAAGGGAAGATCTGTGTAATGTCCCTGATATCTCCAATCAACCCCCATAACACCAACACCGGAACAACTGATAGAACCCGCTGAACCAAAACATTCTCGCCACTGGGTGTCATAGGAGAATGTGCCTCAAAAGGAAGCAACTAAAAAAAATGACAACATTGCTTCCAATCTCTGCGCAAGACAACCTATCATACAAACTGTCTAACATGTGTGCATCTGTACCGTGCATCTGCAACCAATCATGTACAAGAGGATCAAATGTGAAATTGTATGCACTCCTCACTAAGTACACCTTAGAAAACTCCTCTGTGAGCCTTGTCTGAAATCCTGATGCACTGGAAGGATCCCAAACACTACGATCAATGCTCATCTTAGGACAAGAGTCAAAAGAGTGATCGACATCTATCTCAAAGAGCGGATTGTCATATGACAATGTAGCATCCGCCTTGAACAAAGTGTTGGTCACAAACTGAACCATACCTCTAAGCTGATCCCAATCAACTACCTCAAAACTGCTGGAGTACTAAAATAAATCATGCCCAGCTAAATGATGGTCACTCTGTAACTTATCACTCTCGTGCAAGTTCTCTGACTCAAAATGTGCACTGTGATATGAGGCTGAATCGACATCACTCACCTCATGATAAGCAACATCATGTGTGCTATCAACTATGCACACATCAACAACTAAGGTACAATTGCTATGTACCTCATAGGATGGCTCAATTGGCAAGGTAGAAGCTATTGTTATGACAATTTCTTCACACACTTCTACTACCAAAGTCATTGCATGTCCATCCAAAGCACGATCCTGGTATTCATTGCCAATAAATAAATTTTCTGTTTTGTTTTTTAGGGTCTGATATGAAAAATCAGACTCATTAGGGCATGAATCTTCATCATAAATTGCATCATTTGTACCCAAATCTTGAGTACCCACATGTGACAACTCTGTAGAAACCTCATCCACTTGTGAAATCACTATTGTCTCATGCTAATGCAAAGATTCCTTATTGCTGTCATGAAAATCAGAATTGTTATGGGTCATATTTTCCATGCTATCTTCATGTTTGACACCTATAACATGTGTGCCAACATTCAAAGGTTCTCCCACAACATTCTCTGCACTTACCATGACTTCTAAATCATCATTATGCTCAAGCAAAGGACCGCTATCATCAAAATCAGAATTGTTATCATTCCTATTTGCAGCATTATCAATGAATTCAACCAAAACCTCATTAATTTTTTCCTTATACATCCTCTTGAAATACTCTACCAATCCAATATGTTCAGGATGCAAAGTGACAACAAAAGTCAAGTAATCATTGAGTATTGTGCTTTGAAATCACCAAGCATACTTTGATATCCCTCAAGGAGTTGAGGGGCTTCACGTTTATAACTTTCCCTGAGCTTGATGGCATCCAGTTCAATTTCTTCCCTGGATTTCCCTACAATACTATACCAACCCATACCGAAACTAGCTAGAAATTGATGAGTGTTGGTCACTCAAATATCAAGTGTGTGAGCTCAATGATTTTTTTAAAATAAATCCCAACAGGATGGCAGGAGACCGCTCTGATACCACTGTAAGAAGCCTTGATAAAATCTCCCTTTGAATGACTGATTTTTGATGATAGGAATTTTGTCAAACAGTTTGCTTACGAACCATTCAACTGCTGTACTTGAATCCTTTTTGTGTTTTTGGTATATGAGATGAATGCATAAATGTTAAAGGCTTCTAATGATTTTTCTAAGGACTGAAGTAAAACTAAGAATGCAATGCAAAGCCTCTTTTTGACCTTCAAATGCAAGGAATGACTGAAATAATTGAGAATGTGCATCTACAGTATTATGCTATTTCATCAAACAATTGATGTGCATACTACAAAACTCCTTTATTGCTATGATGACTGATTGCATTTGATATAACAGAATGATACAATTACAATCTGCTGTACCATTGCTATCAACACTATAGGAGATGCAAATATGGTAACAATGCAAGCTACAGGTATGCTGTATAAAACAGCAATGTAATATATTCACCTAATACAATATTTCAACTAGAATCACTATTACAATATCCTCAATGCAATGCCAATAATCTCTGTGCAACTTCAAAATGAGAACCTGGAATCCAATGCATGCCTTGAATGAGCAGCAACAACTGTAGCCAAGGGAGACTCAGATTTATGAGCACGTACAGGTAGGGTATTGACTGATTTTGATCTTGCCTCGACTGAGAACTCTTAACAGCACTTGCAGATTGAATGTATATGCCTAGAAAACTCCCATGTCCATCCTCTTATGAATATCATACACTTCCAGCAATAAGTGTGCTGCTTGGATAACAATAGCAGCAAGATAAGATGTGCTTCTTGGGCAAATAAAGTCACACGTTCAGGTCTGATTTAATACTCAGAAATGGATTTCAGAACACAATCACCTTTCATGCCATGATACGAAGGACACTTGCAGCAAGGACAGTCAAAACCCTTGCCAAACTCAAAAATGATTTTTACTATTCATGTCACTGTAGCGGTATTGTAGCGGCACTATTTATGTCACTATAGTAGCATTATTAAAACTTCTGATCTGCACAATATTCTTTGATGTTTCTTGAAGTATGTGTCTCCAATGATGGTTCTTTCAACAATCTGGAAACTTCTCTTCAAACCCTTGAATAAACTTCTTCAATTCTCCCACAATGAAGCTCAGATTGGGCTCTTGGATGAAGTCTATAGTCAAGCAATAATTCAACTGATAGTTTCATAGCCTCAAAATTGCATAAACCAATGAGAGTTTTCGTTCCCAATGGCAGAAAGCCTAGCTGGCTTCTCCAAGCACAAACTCCAAAGACACAAGTTTATAATCCTCAAAACATAATGAAATAAATTCCTCTTGATGCCTTTTAATAATCTCCCCAAAGAGGTCAACCTCTTAATTGCATTTTAATTGCTTTTGAAATCCACTTTTAGGTTTTTGATAAAAACTTTATAATATCTCCAAACTTGGGCGCCCAAATCATTAATATAAAATAAATGTACTTTAAGTGATTTTAATTGAGGGTCATGGCCCTGTCAGAAATAAAGTACACTTTTTTGACTTTATATTATTTAATTATCATTAAAGTACCTTTAATGATAATTACTTATTAAATATTTAATATTTTCCCATCCAACTGATTAGGAGGTCAACACTGCATCTGAGACCTGTCCAGGTGCCTTACTAAATATAGTAACCCTGACTCCCCCTGGAATGGTGACTTACTATAAATAGTAAGTATGAAGAACTGAGTCTAACAAAGGCCAAACCTGAACCCACACTGAGTTCTGAAGGAGAAAACACACTGATCACTGCCAAGAAGGACCCTCTAACCATTTGTGTTTGCCTACGAGGGTCATGAATCGGCTAAACCATCCAAAAACAAGATCAAACAGAATTTTCCATTGGGAGTTTTTCCTAGATGCCCCTAAATGACATTGGAGTTTCCTTTGGTGGCATCTAAACTAGTTCATGACATAAGCTTTATTAAAGCAATAGGAGAGAAAGACTCAGTATTACAAAGCATCAAACAAGTGACACATTCTCATTGTACTTGTGCTTATTAAAAAGCTTATGAAGGGAAGCCAAGTTAACTATTTGTGAAACAATCTACACAAGCAATCAAATATGAAATCTCAACAAAGTAGTAACAACGCTCCTAATATGGTAGTTCAAGGCTTAAGCCACCAACATGAAACCTATGCTAAGTAATATGTACCATTTCATTTATGATATATCTAACAAGCTTTCTAGTGGCTATTCAATGTTTGAATTTCTAGTTATGATCAAGGAGTTACTACCCCAACACCATGAATGGAGGAGTCATGTCTTTCCAAAAAACAAGTCGGCCTTGATAACAAATGCAACTCTTTATTATTCATGCCTCTTCACTAATCATAATGTCGTCTTTAACAAACAAATAGCACCTCCAATAAATCGCGCCTCTTCAAGAATTGATGTCTCTATAAATGAAATAGCCTTGGGCTATTATTTAATTTATCATCGTTAAGTAAAGGATATCGGCTGGAAGTAATGACCGACGCTGTACATGAACATCAACACTCCCTCTCAGCTAGGGAGAATACTTCCAACTGCACAAGACATATCACCTCATCGTGATGTCTACCACAATGGCTACAACCATATGTGGAAAAGAGAGATATCACCTCATCGTGATATCAGATATCACCTCAACATGACGTCAACCATAATGGCTACAAGTGTTCATCACTTGCGTGATGTTGTCACCTCAACATGACTTTCACCATGGCTCTCCCAAAGGGTGAAACACAAGTACAAGAAAATCATCACGGATTCTCTCACGCGATGCTGTCATGGAGTGACACACATGACATACACCATGGCTCTCCTAGAGGGTGGAATCAAGGGATTTCACCTCGAACTTCTCTTTAAGAGGACTCATTACCAAGGGATTTCACCTCGAATTTCTCTCACAGAGAAGAACTCGTTTTCAAGGGATTTCACCTTGAACTTCTCTCATAGAGAAGAACACGTTATCAAGGGATTTCACCTTGAACCTCTCTCACTGAGAAGAACTCATTACAAAGGATCATTGATACTGATTCTTTCTCAGTTAAGGCTGGATTCTCCACCATACCAAGCTTATCTTGAAAGTACACAAATTTTATCCTGGAGAGAGGCTTGGTGAGAATGTCTGTCATCTACTCATCAGTGTTGATATACCTCAACTGTATAGCTTTCCTCAATATCATATCTCTGATATAGTGGTATTTGATCTCAACATGTTTAGTTATGTCATGAAACAGTGGATTGACAGAAAGCTTCACACAACTTTGATTATCACAATGAATGACAATCGGCTCCAACGATTGTCCAAACAATCCTGCAAGGAGCTTCGGAAGCCACATTGCTTCTCGAGTTGCCACACAAGCTGCAATATACTTGGCCTTTGCGGTGCTTAGTGCCACTGAAGACTGCTTCTTGCTACGCCAGGATATCATCGCAGATCCCAAACTGAAGCAACATACCCTACCCAATCAAAATTAGTATATCCATACAACTCCAAGTCCACACCTGAATAATATCTCAAGCCATATCCAACTGTGCCACGCAAGTATCTCAGGATATGCTTTGTTGCAACTAGATGAATTTTCCTTGGTTCACACATGAACTGACTAAGCGCACTCAATGCATAGCAAATATCCGGTCTAGTATTGACGAGATACATCAATGATCCAATCAACGGTGTATATAGAGGATCCACCAGATCTGAACTAGCTGCAGCCTCCTTAAACTTAAAAAAGATGGTTTCCATAGGTGAAGACATGGATTTGCGATCCATCATACCAATCTCTTCAAGAATGTCCAAAAGATCACAATAGGCCTCTGCCATACTTCTAAACCAAGGAAGTAATGCATGTATCCAAGATCCTTCATTTCAAATTCAGAAGCTACCTCCTTCTTGTATTTGATAATGAGGTGATCCTATTCAGTAAGAAATAAATCAACATAAAGAACCAAGATCAACTATATTACCATCTTCTTCAGGTTCAGTAGGCTCCCTTTGAATCTTCAAGTACTTGCATCAACCTTCTGACCTCTTCATCCAAGATTGCCTACAACATTTGCCTTAGATAAATGTTTTCCAACGCACACCTCGAGTACTGTAGAGAGTTCAGGATTGTCCTCCTCGACCTCATCCCATATCGCATTATTCTGAATAGGTTTGTGGAGTTATCAATGTGAAATCCAGATAGATCATTCAAGTGCAGATTCTGATCTCAGCAGTTGAAGAGGTATTCTAAACACTTCTTCTCAGTGAGTCACAAAACTCCATCTTGGTCCCTACCTCAGATATTGCAAAGAAGACTTCTGGAAGTGAACTCCCTCTAGCCACGAACTCAGTCCCATGGCTGCAAATTGTGACTTCACGCTTGATCATTTCTTTCGTCGGCATGACTTCCTCACAAGATGCCTCAAGCTTTTCATCACTAAGCAATCTCTCATCACCTTCTTGCTCCTAGAATTGCCCTGAAAGCATTTTAGAGAGAGATTACTAACAGTTTATAATTATCCAAAGAAATATCAAGGCTAGGATCATACAAGGTTTACTATCTCAGGTTATAGCATGAATACATAAGAATTTATGAAAAACATGAATAAATAAGTCAACCTATAAGAGAAATATATCAAAGGATCAGAATGAAGGGATAAAGAAACTTATCTTTATTGAATTATGATATAACTCTTTCTTTCATCTTTTACTGCTCTTGAGAGTGCTAACTCAGCATAACAAAAGATAATCTACACAACTACATATTTCTTGAATGCATTATGTAGTTAGCATGTAGAACCAACTCTCTCCAAGAGTTCAAGGCTCTATCACAGATCATGCATTAGAGAATGATATCGATGTGACCAACTAATAACCATCGAAATTGCAATTCTCTTTTTATTTCAGAGTCACACTCAAAAATCTTCACAACCAGCATGAAATAGCTCGCAATAAATGAAATTCTCAAAGGATCTTGTGCTAGTGAACACAATTCAAAAGAAACCACTATCTATCTTTACTAATTACAAGATCCAACTAAATGATATAACTCAGCAAACAAAGAAAACTTATCTCTTTAAATGATATGTGTCATCACCAGAATAGTACCATTCAAACAATCAATTTCAACTTCCAAGGACACATGTCACTCTTGTGAGGGATGGCTTTCGGATCTCAAGGAGAACTATTCATTTACCACTTTTAGCAACTCTTGTTTTTGCATTAAAACAATAAAATACATAGTTTTAAAGAAAGAACGTAGAGTTCAACGCATACATCTTTCCCACAATGATTGCCCTCTTCATAAACTCTCCTTTTTGCGATAAAATCTTATCATTAAGAAATTTCAGTCTTGTCAATTTTCATTTTGGTAATCTTCAAATCTTGTTTATAACATATTCAGTCCATTGCTAGCGTTGCCCCCTGAATTACAACATTATTTGAGAGCAGAGTTTTCTAAATGTTTGGCTTACATTGAAAGCCTTCAGATTTTACTTTCTAGTTTCATTTTGTTGTTTGAGGTATTATTCGCAATATCATAAATATATCCTTCAATATAATATCTGTTGAGGTTGTTTTTGAATCTTTCTCCTGAAAGTAACATTTTTTTTTTTGATAGTTATTTCCCTGTAAGAAAGGACTGTGGTCTGCCTAGCAAACTTCTTTCTAATTATTTAACTTATGGTGAATCTATCTAAGTCATGTCTTCTTTTACAGAGCGTGTTCATGCTGATGTTGTTGAATGTGCATGTGTCATTGGGTTTCCTGAGTTGAAGGTTAGTTGATCGATCCATTTGGACTTCATTTGCACTATATTCATGCTACATAAGATTTACCATCAGCTGAAAAGTAATTTACATCTGTACATGTTATTCCAGATATTACTTGTGAAGGACAGTTATTGTACTCACCATCTCTATCGATCACATTTTCTTCTGTGGGCTTTATAACTTTTTTCTTTTCACTTCTGATGCTTCGTATCTGACTGTTTCATATTTCTAGATGGGATATTTTAAGTCATGTGGTAGTCTGGTGTCATTACTGTTTAGATGGAAAGTCTGTATTTTCATGTCATTGATGCACTGTTTCAGCTTTCAAATGTATTGTGTTCTTATGTCCCTACCTTCACATGATGCAATTGTTTGGCATTGGCTATTGTTAAAATCCATCTATATGCTATTGTGAACACATGCTATTTCATCCACGCATATAGTCTTATGTGCATTTTATGGTTGAATTTATAGAAATTTCACAATTCCTTGATTTTTTAATATAAGTTATGTTGTTAATCACTGCTTGACTGTTCGAACCTCAGGAGAATGATTTTTTTTCAGGTTTTTATTGCAATTTAAGTACTAGGTAGCATAGTTTAAAAACTTGCACAAAAACTTGCAGACTTATAAGACAAACCTTTGGGCAAATAACTCACAAGTTAACTCATCTGCAAGTTTTTTGCAATTTCTTGGTGAATCACTCACAAGTAAACTCCCCAAAAATTGCTAGTTTGACCAAAAATTTGACATTACAAATTTACAACTGATCTGAAATTGATTTAAGTGGTTCGGATTGGGAAGGTTCTAAAGATGGGCATATGTTTGAGCAGTGTTATGGAGCAGCTTCAGGCTACTTTCAGCAATATATTGAATGTTATGATGAATATATAGAGAGGGCATGATTGTAGGAAAGCACTACCGGATTCTTGACAATGGTTTGGAACATTGCCATGACACTTGTGGAGGCATAGTCTTTTCATCACTTGCAGTAGGGGAGCTTTGATACTAGTATGTTGCTGCTGAATTGTTTTTGCCAAAGTGTTGCTGAAGATCGACTATGCTGCCAAAGTGTTGTTGAAGATGCTCTATGCTGCTGAAGTGTCTTCAATACTACTAAAGTGCTGCTAAAATCTGACTGTGCTATCAAGGAGACTGTAGTTTCTGTTGAAGTTCAACTGTCCTGCTAAAATATTGTTGAAAGGAACATGATGTTGCTGCCGAAGTGCACAATTTGGAAATAAAAGACATTTTGTTCATTGACTGGCTTTTGATTTGGAGAAAGGCCATGTTTGATGGTTTTTTTTACTTGCATGGGCAGTGACGAGGTGGAAAAATGCAATGGGATGCAGACTATTGGTTATTTGTAGCCATATCATTGATTTTGATGAGTTTGTGGTTGTAGGTGCATGCAAAGTGGCCGATCAACTATTGATGTTGCTTGCTAGCAATTGTTGGACTTGAGAGGAAGGTTGTTTGGGTGGTAATGTGGATGGTTGAACAGTTGCAAATGTGCAACCATTCCCATTCCAAAGGTAACCGTTTGTTTTCCTTAGTGCTGAGTGGTCAGAGAGGGGTAAAAGGAGGAACATTGAGATATTTTATTTGAGTGTTTGTGATAAAGTAGAGATCAATGTTATATGAGAGGTTATGACTCTCCTTTCTTCATATAAGGAGAATAAGCAAAATAACAGGAGATAGATGTAGTGGCATGTGACATATAACTTATTATAAGTCTGATTGCATATGACATGACAATGAACATTGAACACTATGTGTTTGGATCTTTGAGATTTATGATTATATGACTATTGACACTAAAATGACTATGATCAATGATGTGCATTAAATATTGAATTGCTTTTTTGTCTATGAATGAAATACTATTTATCAGTTCTCTAAATGCAGTTTTATGCATGTTTCTTAAGATTATTTTGTAAATATATGTTAATTTTTTTTCCAAAAATTTTACCAAGTTCTTGTCGAGCTCTTGAGTTCAAGACAGGTTGCCAAATCGGGTACAAGCATGGGTACGGGTATGTGGGTACAAAATTTTTTTGGGGGGTTGGGTACAGAATCAGGTATGTCCGTACAAAAATATAATAAAACATTCAAATATATATATATATATATATATATATGCAACCTAGAAACAAAATTTAGAATGTCATATACCAATACATATGATATCAAATAAACAAAACCATGACAAATTCAATATCAAAAAGATCAAACTTGAATGTCATGATAGATAATCATTGTTTAACATTTAAATAATACAAATAGTAACCAATTCACTAATCTGCAATTGCATCATATGGCTCATCATCAAGACTAAAATCATCATCAACATTAACATTAGATGATGGAACCAAACTGGCACTTGTGCTAAAAGTATGCTGACTACTTGACTCCTCAAAAATTGAAGAAGATTGTGCAATTGCAGCCAAAGAAAGATCTAGGTCAGCTCGCTCCGGTTCTACATCCCACATCTTTGCTGCCCCTTCTTTGTACTCATCCTCTTTGTGAGTAAGAAGGCGCAAGTTGGAATGAACAAAAACTAGCTCCTTTTCTTTGCTTGATGCCAATTCATTGCGCTTCACTGAGTGGATGGAGTATGTACTCCAATTCCGCTCAGCTAAAGAAGAACTAGCAACCTATTGAAGCAAAGGGGGCTCTCATTAGAGTTGTTAAATTAAAAAATTTGTAAATCAAACTTCAAATTTGAAAAACGCATTTTAATTTAAAAATTTTAAACTATGTTGCAGGGTTTATACCCATAGGCCTTGAACCCGGTTCGGGTTCGCCTGTGGGTACATGTTGGGTGCACACAGGGTGTGCACCTAGCACTGTGGGTCTACCCGGGTGCACACACCCACGCACTTGGGCAAACCCACAGTGCTGGGTACTGTAATGACCCCTTCTCGCTAGCCAAGCAAGATGCCGCCTTGCCTTTCTAATTCCCAAAGGCAAGTGTCAAAAACTAGGGGAATCATTTATTTAATTATTTAATTATCACATAAGTTCAAAATTATTCTTCTAATGTGATATTAAGTAATTAATTAAATTAACCTTTTCAGTGATCAAGTGAAATATTATGAGATAGGATAAAGTCACTTATGTGTTTATTTAAAAGGTGACTTAATGAAATATTATGAAAGTGAACTTTATAAAAGTTATAAAAGTCACTTTAATTGGTGAATGAGATTTCTTTTATTAGGCTTCTTTGAGAAATACAAAAAGAAGAAAAGATGAAACATTCATAATTTTTGGAAAAATGAATACAACTCATGAAGAAACAGGTCGAGCCTTCTTTGGTGGGAAGTTGAAAGCCTAATAGCCATAGTTTCGAGTGTGAGACAACCACTCCTAGCTTGGCATGGTCATAGGTTTGGACTGAAGAAATCGAGCTGGGTTATGATTTTCACATATTCTCTCTTGGTGTTGTGTTAGAAATGAGTTTTGAGAAATATTCGTGGTTTTCTTTTTGGAAGGCGTTCTTTTTGGTGAAGAAATCTCAGACGCCTCACTCTTAACAGTTCAACCTTTTTTTGGACGCCATATTGCTGAAACTGAAACAAAATTTGGAGGGTGTGTTATGTAAGGGATGGCGTTTCATGTTGGACTCAATATCTGAGTCGGATCTTCAGCCAAACACCTCAGAAAGTGACATGGGAGGACTACAAGTCTGGGCACCTTCTTGAATAGAAGAATTGCTTGTCAAGTGGATAGTTCCAGTTGCTGCCATCATATTCGGGGTCTCACAAAACATCTTTCACTCCTTCAGCCATAACTAAACAAGCCTTCCAGGTCTGAGCTTTTTCTAGCATTATATTATGTAGATTTGGGACTGTATGTGTATTTTGTCATTTTTGAGAAGGGTCTCTATTGTCAGTCGAATCTGGGTTTGTTACATGTAATACTGAAGACTGTAAACTCAGAAATAGTGCTCTCAAACTGCTGTTACATTCATTGCGTCATTTTTGTACGACCTTCAGCATTCTCTAAGGACTTTGTAAATTGCATAAACTATCTTTTTCCATTGGGGTATGAAGGGAAAGTGCATTTTCACAGTCCTTAATAGTTTGAGTCATTGCTGTTAGTATCATGTGTTAAGACTCCTTTTCAGTCACTTGATTATTTCTGAGTTGGGGTAGCACTTTATAAATCCATTGAAATCACTAGGCAAACTGAGAATAAATTTCTGAGCATGTACTGTCATATCATTAATACAAAAGAAAATGCTGAAAGTGAAATCCGAATTGGCTGTGTGTAATTCTCAGACACTGAAAACTCATAAATGAGGCATTCTAATTGTTGTTATGAATTAAATGTTGTTACTAAAACTGTTGTATTGTAAGAGTGTTGTTTGCTTATATTCCATCAGCATTGTTTAACTGGGTGCATGCACATTATCCCATGTGGTTTATCTGATCTGTACATTCATACAAGCTCCCTTCAAATCAAACAAACAACCAGAAAATTATAACAGCATATAATCAGCTTGCACATCAGGTGCTTGTCAAATTACAAAGGGGTCAATACTGAAATTTGAGAGCAAAATTTGCAAGGCTCTTTATAGGCACACACCCTGTGCGCACCCAGCACGAACCTAGGCAAATGGTACGCACGCTCGGGTGAACCAGCCACGAACCTGGGCAAACCCGGGAGAACCCATGGCCCAAGACAAAAAAAAGTGGGCCCAAAGTTTAATAAAATACATTTTTTTTATTATTATTTTTTCCCTAACCCTAAAACAGCCCAATATGAGGCCTTTAAACACTCAAACATTTCATTTTTACCTCTCATTTTGCTCTCACCATATTTTCTCTCCATCTTGGCATTTTGAAGGGAGGTGATTGTATTCGAAGGAGATCGATTGTGGAGTGTCCAATAGCTTCTACAAAGGAGATTTAAGTGTTTAAAGTATGCATTTAAACCCTATTCTTTAGTCTTTTGATGGATTTTTTCAAGTTTGTGAAGAAGGTTTTCAAATTTTATTTTTTTTCATTTTTTTTTATGGATTGCAACAATGGCCACTAGTCAAAGTTTAGTGGGTGGGGAAGGAAGTCAAATATTCAAAATTGATAAAGGATCTCTTTTATGGAGACATACCACAAGAATTTCACAACTTCCTAGAGGTGGGGGGTTTGTTTGGAAGTGTAATTTTTGCAATGCACAATATAATAGCTCCCCTTATTGAGTGAAACTTCATTTTATGGGGTCTGGTGGTAAAGGGATTAATATGTGTGAGGGCCCAGATAAGAAGGGGTTGTCTGCTGTACAAATAGCAACATTTATAAAAGAACAAGAAGATGTTGACAAATTGGTTGCAAAAGGAAAACAAAGTGGTTATAGTTCTGGAAAGAAAAAACCAACATTACCCACTTAGATAGTTAGGGCATCCAAACATCCCTTCTTGTCTATGCCCTTTACGGAAGAAGAAGATGAAGAACCACAAATCACCACCCGCAAGAGAGGTCCATTGGAGACGACATTTAAAATGGAGGCAAGAGATATTGCTGAAGAAAAAATTGCACGTTGCCTCTATGCCAATGGTCTTCCATTCAACTTGGTGAGATCACCATATTGGTAGGACATGGTGTCAGCAATAAATAGTGCACCTCCTGGTTTCACAAGTCCTGGGTATGAAAAGGTGCGTACCACCTTATTGCAAAAAGAGAAGAAATCTATAGAGGCCCAACTGAAACCAATTAGAGATTCTTGGATTGAAACAGGTATATCTATTGTTTCCGATGGATGGAAAGATTGCAGAAACCATCCATTGATCAATGTTATTGCAGTGCCCCCCAAGGGGGCAATGTTTTTGAGGGCGATTGACTATGAAGGGGAAGTGAAAGATGCAGAGTTCATTTCCAAGATTCTCATTGACTCCATAGAGATGGTGGGTAATGAAAATGTTGTCCAAGTAATTATGGACAATGCAAAAGTTTGCAGGGCTGCAGGTGCTTTGGTAGAGGCTAGATATGAGCACATCTTTTGGACACTGTGCACCGTACACTCCCTCAATTTGGTGATGCAAGCAATTGGAAACCAAATAATGTGGGTGAAAGAAATATACCAGGAGGCCAAGGAGATCGAGATGTTTGTGACAAACCACCATATGTCACAAGCAATTTTCAGAACTTTTTCAAGATTGGAATTGTTGAAGGTAAATTAAATTTATTTAGTTTCATTTATGTCATGTTTTACATAATTGAATAAAATGTTTTTTTGCATTATTTACATATTTTAAACGTGTTATTAACTTACTATTAACATGTTCTTAGGTTGTTGAGACCCGGTTTGCATCTCACACAATTGTTTTGAGATGACCTGTGAAGGTGAAAGAGGCATTGAGTCAAATGGTTATTAGCAACCAATGGGGTATATGGAAGCAATCAAATTCAGAGAGGGCCCAAAATGTCAAGGCATTGATCTTGGATGACGATTGGTGGGATCGTGTGAATTATGTATTGGAGCTCACCGAACCTATCATTTTTATGCTTCAGTTTGCTGATACAGATGAACCATGCTTGGGGGATGTCTATGATAGCATGGACACGATGTTGGAGAAAATAAAAATAGAAATACAAAAGAGAGAGAATGATCCTGAAGACACCTTTTACAAAAGGGTGGAAGCAATCGTTTTTCATCGTTGGAACAAGATGACAACACCATTTCACCTCCTTGCATATGCCCTATCTCCGAGGTACTATAACACTGAAGTACTTTCTATCCCAAGGAGAATACCACCATATAGAGATTCTAAAGTTGCTAATGGATATAAGAGGGCATTTAGTAGAATCTTCAATGAGCTAGAAGTGCAGACAAGTGTTATGAAAGAATTTGGATTGTTTATCTTAGGAAAAAATCATACCCCTTCTGTTGTCAGAGACCAATACAAAATAGATGCTATTACATGGTGGTACCTCCATGGTCAAGATTATATGTACCTCCAACCTCTTACAATCAAGATCCTCTCACAAGTAAGTTTTTTTTTTTTTGCCACTTGTATTGTAGAATTTAACACTTAACATTCTTGAATTTATCTTGCATTTTTTATTTTTTATTTTGTTGGTTTTCTCTCCAGGTTGCAAGCTCTTATTATGCTAAACGGAATTGGATTACATACTCCTTTATCCACTCAGTGAAGTGTAACCGGTTGGCTACAAAAAGAGCTAAAGACTTGGTGTATATTCATTCCAATTTGCGTCTTCTGTCACATAAGGATCCTCAATAGAAGCAGGGGGCAACGAAGCTTTCAAATGTAGCACCTGAGTTTGTTGACTTGGATGCAACCATTTAGGATCTTGCTAGAGCCACTATGGATGATGTGGATGATAATGATGACATACCACATGGTGTTGGATCCGCTTTGGGTTCAAATGATGATGATTTTGAAGTTGAAGCCGCTGAAAATCCAAGTCACGATGATTTTTTTGATAATCCTTTTGATGATTGATGAACACTTGAACAATGAACATTGAATCATGTTTCATGAACTACATTTTGTAATTCAGTAATTGTGATGATTTCCATTGGAATCGTGAACATAGAAGTATATGATATCTTTGATATGCCTTATTTGAATATTTTTCAACTATCAATTGGCATTTAATATTTATCTTTGGCATTTGGCATTGGTCAATGATCAAGTATCATACTATGAAATGATTTAGTTTTACAATTCAATATATTTCTCTTATTTTTTTGTATATATAATACATATATATATGCACATGTACCCATACGTACCCAAACCCCTAACACAAAATTTCACGTACCCATGCACCGGGTTCTCGTACCCGAACCCGAAGTAAGCTTTATCCCATAGACTTTAGCATAGACTTGTTTGATCCAATCTATTTTTGTGCCCAACTTCTGTAGCATGAGGTTGAGGGAATGCATGGCAAAAGGTGTCCAAAATATATGTCGGAATTGTGACTCAACTATCATTCCAAAAACTCTACAATTCTTCGCATTGTTGGTTATAACTTGGACAACATTTTGAGGTTCCACTTCATTAATGCATTGTATAAGGATGTCAGCAATAAATTATGCATCCTTTACCTGCCCCTCACAATCCACAACTTTTAGAAACATTGCCCCTTTAGGGCACACTGCAATCACATTAATTAATGGTCTATTTCTTGCATCCTTCCATCCATCAAAAATAATAGACACACCTTTTTCTTTCCATGAGGCCTTGATGGGAGATAATGCATCCTATATATTGTTGGAAAACAAGGACAAACAACTGAGAGGGGGGGGGTGTGAATCAGTTGTCTCAAAAATTTAAACTTTTCCTACTTAACTTAAATCTCAGATCTGATGAATAAGCAATTAACCACAAGTAATTAACACATCAAGGAGACAAATAGCACCAAGATTTTTTATGTGGAAACCCTGTTAGGGGAAAAACCACGGTGAATGTTAGTCCACAAGATTATACTATGCTAAAAGTATAATGAAAAATAATAAGGGGAATGCACATGCATTCAAGCACACTGCCTAGAGATCACTGCTCAAATACAAAAGGGGCTCATTGCCCAACAGAATAGGATTAAAAATCCGGAGGGTATGAATTAAGAAAATAGCTTCTACACAAGCTTAATAACAGTTTCAATTAAGCTCAACACTTCTTCACACTTCACACAATCTTCTTCACACTCTGCTCTGCAATCGAATGATATTCGTACATACACACACAGGAGCACCTTCTCGACTCACAACACCAATGAAACAATCGCACTTATATATTCACTACATGAGATTTCACCACAACTTAGTTGGCCAAGAAAATAAAATATATTTGCAATGTCATCCCAAATTTACAATTAAATTTTCAATGTGTATCCACCAAGGTCGGCCACAACATAGTGGAGACCCAAAATTAACATCTCCAACACAAAAAGACTTTAATTAATTCTTCCTCGAAGATCCACAACACGCTACCATCATCATGTCAGCCAAGAACAAGAAAACCAAACATACGGGGAAAAATCTTCAATCATGAGCACACCGATCAATGTGGACGTACCACAAAGATAGAGCACGATCTAGAAGCATCCAAGAACGCCAAGATACAACAGAGAAGCATCTACAACAACTGAGATCAACAGAATCACACAATTCTTCATTCAGGAACATTGACAGAGACCACTAAAACACTGTCAGACCATAACACACTCAAAACTTCACGCGGATCTCTGAAACTTCCAGTAGATGATCTAGATATACTAAAAACTAGACCCTTTAATCCACAACAACTAATCTTCAACGTACAAAACAAAACACCTTCAAGACCTGCACAGTTCCACTGGGAACCTAGAACACTTTCTTTTACAATTTTCTCAATATCCTCGACATATACAACCTTTAGTACACCAAATGCTAATAGTGTTGACATCAATGACAACCACATATCAGCAACACATCCATAGCATCCAACATATATGATTGACCTCCCTTGACAATATAGTGGTACACACCTCATAACCTGGGCTTGTGTACCCACTTGGAGCTTCATTTTTTTTTCTTGTCATGTTTTGCGAATAAGGTGATTGAACAACATTGAAAGAGATACCCTTTGCATAGAGGCATCTTCCAAAGGCTTGGTCAGCAATCTCTCCTGCATCATTATTAAATTCCCTCTCCAATGGTCCCTTTGCTTTCTTCGAAACATTAGCCTCATTGACATTTTCAACTTCATTTCTTCTAAAAAACGGATGGCTTTCTACTACAATAGTAGGGCCAACACTCTGTGTGTGAGATGAAGAAGTAGGTGGCTTTCGCAAACCCCTTCCTGTACTCAATGGATGCCCCATTCTATTTGCAACTCTTGCATCTGCTTCCTTTTGCTCCTTAATATATTTTGCTATTTTGGTAGGTGGTATAGGTATTTTATTTTTTCCTAGTCATGCTTTAATTCCCTTCCTAGGAATTGCACACAAATGCGCTTTCACCTAACTGTTGGAACTAGTGTATTTCGTATCACACCTGGGGCATATCCAAACATATGTCCCTGCACCTGGAATCTACTCTAACATTTCAATATGCCTCCATAGCAGTGAAGCAAGGTCAATAGTGAATGAGGGTCTATCGACGGAAGCAAAACTAGTTGCCATGATATGTTTGGTATAGTTTCTCTATATGCAATGGACCTGCAATTGCCAATTTGTAAAGAGAAATTTGAAAAATAATTTCAACTTAAATAATCTACATAACAATAAATGACTACAATTAAAAGTAAAACTTAAATGATAAATATTATATTTTAATTTTATTATTTAGTATTGATATTTAATTTTTTAAATATATAATATTAAAATTAAATATATATGAATTTTACAAATATATAATATATTATTTAAGTTTTACTTTTAAGTTTTTAACAAATGTCAAATTTATAATTTATTAGACTGTTAGTATAAATTTTAATCATGTTATTAAAAATTATTTATTATAATTTGTACTTATATTATATAAGTTATAACTATTAACATTATAATTTTTTTAAATTTAAAAAATAATAAAATTTTTAAATTATAGACTTATAGTTATAAAATACTAATAGTAATAATAATTTATAATTTATAATTTTATTATTCCTTATATAAATATTAAATAATATTAATTTTTAAACTAATAAAATTAAATATTGTTGCACCCTAAATATTATGTAGTTTTTAACTTTTTTTATTATTGATAATGATTATTCATTATTCAATATATATGGAAGTTTCGATTTTCATTTGGCATAAGAATAGCAGGCGGAAATGTGGAGTTAATTTTTTTAACTTGTAAATCATGAGGAAAATCACAAGCTTGGCAAGGAGAATTGCGAGTTGGGCGTCGGCGTTAGAGAATCGTCCTCTATGAAAATGGCGTCGTGTCCCTGTAAATTGTCCCCGCCTGTAAACCCTAGCTCGTGCAGACAAATAAAATGCCGCCTGTATACCCTAGCTCGTGGAGAAGGCAGGCATAAGATAAAACAATGCGTTTCTTTTTTATGTTTTATGTTTTTTTTGTCTTTAAAAAGTCAACAGTCTCCAGAATCAGTCTGAAATCACTTTCGAATCGGCACGAAGCCTCTAGAATTGCCTGGGTACGAATGGGGGGTTAGAAAAACGTTTCCACGGTGCAAAAAGCAATTTGTGTGCGCTTCCACAGGGAATCCGACTTCGTACCAGATTCTGGTACAATTTGTACCCGGAATCGCTGGCAAAAGTGAGCGATTCGGTATCCTAGAGTTCAAGTCAAATTTGGGTCTCCTAAGTTTTTCCGAGTCACATTTTTTTTAACCATGTTGGGCATGATATTAGCACATCAGATTTTAAGTTGTTGGTGCTCTTGCACAACTATTTTCATCTTGTGCATTTTTTCTCAAAAGTTATAGTGTGTAAGTTCAATAAATTATTGGAAGTTTCTATATTTAATTGGATATAGGAAGAATTGGAACTTGGGCTTATTATCACAAACAATAATCACATTTAGTTAATCAAACTAATTTTTCATGAGTATCTATGGGAAAATTCCAATTATTATCTACATCATGATGCACACCCTCCAACGTAAGCTTCCCATGCACATTCGAACTCTTCCAAATTTAGGCTTTCAAGTCCTTGCTCTTGAAAGATAAGAAAATTTGTGGTGTTAGATTTTAACAAATAAAAGACATAGATGCAGTACAGTCTTTCAACATATTTAACTAAGCATAAATCAAATATAGACTTTTAGATCTGCAACATAACAAGATTATTCTTATCTATCCTAAATAAATATAGAGCTGGGAAATGGAGAATGAATAATAAATTGGAAAACAACTAGGAAATGGAAAGAAAATACTCAAAATGAAAAGCATTCACTTGTCAAATGGTGATTTGAGAGGCAAAGAACTAGAAATGTTTGTTGTAGGTTGTCCCAAAAGTTTGGAAGGTTTGGGATGTCATTTGTGAAAAAGGTTTGCGACCAATAGGATTTATTAGGAATTTAGGATGTTAATAGTAGATTAGGATATAGTGCTATATTAGAATAATGACAAAAATTAGTGTGTAACTAATATTTCACTTATCTTTTTGTTTCTGCTCTTTTGTAACTGCCATCTTTATGGCCTTTGTAAGTACAGTCTATTATTGGATGTTCTTCAATACTATAAAGTTGCCATCTCTCGTTGAGATTGACATGCCAATTCCTCTCAATCTCATTTTTTCAGTTTTTACCCCACATTGGTATTAGAGCCAGATCATGTTGAGGAAGCTTAGTCATATACAACACCAATTGCATGGAATTCAAAGAAGATCGGAATGAGACAGGCTCATAGAGGTCATGTGGACTAAATCATAGGTAGGAAGGTTGCTGATTTGCAAGGTCACATACTTCTTTTTGTTGTGGATTTGCAGGCCTGAAAAATAGAGGGTTTTTGAAATCTAGTTGTGGGTTTTATAGACATTAGGGTACATCATGGCTATTTTCAATGAAGAAAATCATGAATGAGCACATTGCAGTTGTAGACATTTGAAAAATTAGGAGATTATGAGCCAAAAATCAAAAGTTGCAGCTGATGACCAAGAAAATTGTGGGTTGCATGGACAAGAAAATCATAAGGTTTAGTTGCATAGGAGATTACTAGTCACAATTTTTAGTTGCATGAACTTTAAAGTCAAAGAGCAAGGTCCTGTTTCATTTGTATAGTGTTTTTTGTAGTCAAATAGTGAGGTTGCAGGCAACACAAAATTGGTGGCTAGGGAATCATGGGTGGATGCAGACACAATTGTAATGAACCTCCCTAGTTCTGCCCTCAAATTGCTGAATATAGGCTCAAGGTATTTTGTCAAACACTTTTCATGCAACCTTAAGCTTGCTGGTCTGAACCTTTTTAGTTTGATATATATGCACCAAATGATGTGAAATGTAATTCTAAGTGTTTACAATCAATGCTAAGATGTCTAAACAATGTATTAGATGCAAATGCAACTTCTTTTTGACCTTCCAAAGGCAAATACATGAGTTTCATGAACAAAATGTTCACTTACAGCCAATTGACATTTTGTCAAACAATTGGCATGCATGCTAATAAACTGAGTACAATGATATTATAATGCTCCTTGACAACTATGAATAACCAGCAACTTATATCTCCTTTATTTGCAATATAATGTCTACTACAATGCGGATATAAAAAGGCCAAGACTCTTGGCATTACATTTGATTTTCAATATATGTTATTGCTGATAACAAACGTGCACCTACAGCTGATATGCAAACTATTTTAATAACATACGATGGATGCATACAAATGTAGAAGAACCTGATTACAATGTGTGCCCTTGATTGGAGATGATGAAGCAAGTACCAAAATGCAGAATAAACTCCTTTCCAACCAAGTCAAATTCTTCAACCAGCCGTCCCTGGAATTTCAATGGCTGCCTTGGTATAGTGGTTCGATTCTCCTCAAATGCAATGTCTTTGACTTCAAGCCTGGCGCCTAGTCTTCTATTCACCCAGCAATGCCTCAGAAATTTATCTAGATTTTTATGATGCCTCCTTCATGAAATTGCCTTCATGGAGATAGCCGCCCCTGCTGCCTTATGTCAGACCTTCCTAAATAATTATTATCTCCAGATTCTTGCCTTAAATTACATGTATTCCTATTGGTGAAATGCTCAAGAGTGAAGCACTGGAAACTCCTTATCAACTCAGTGCCAATAGAGAGAGGAATGAAGGAATTCGTGGCTCCTTCTTGGCTGCTCTGGATGCCTGGAAATGTCTGATAAAAAAATCAGATTGCTGGTACACTGTTGTATGATGCAATCTACCTTTCTAATACCAAATCAATGAAGTCCCAATCCACAAAATTCCTCCAATTAAAACTCCAAATCGTATCATGCAAGATGGTGGCATCAAAATGCAAACTAATGATGTCTGAAGTAATATGTCAAAATTCTGGAAATGACTGAATGCTACAAGTTGATGAAGACTTTGATCACCAAAATGTCTCCAACAATCCTTCAAATCGAACCATACAAAAACTTAGCCAAAGCCCACAAAGTTTTCCCAATGAAGCGCAAATGGAAGACTGAAGTATCTTTCTCCTAGCTGCAATAATTCAGATGATATTTCACACCCTCAAAATTGCTTACCAATTGAGAGTTTTCATTCTCAATGGCCAACTGAAGCAACTGCAGAAACCCTAGGCTCCACAACTGAAAAATATCAAATCAATACTCAAATCTGGATGTCTAGAAGCTTAGGCAACCCCTTTATTTATTCTTTTTCTCCAATTTTTGAAGAAGCTTCTAGAATATTATTTTATTTTTATTCAGTGACTTTAGGAAATATTTTTTTTATTCAAGTCACTTTATTAAATTAATTAAATATAAGGTCACCTTATAATATTGATTTATTTGATAACCTTATAAATAATTAACTTAATACCATTTTTAATTTAATTAAAATAACTAATTAGTCATTCTCATGAAAAATCATTATTTTGGACAACTTAATTTATTAAATTAATTAAATCAATCTACCTCCAAAATGGGGACATTACAACAATTGCAACCTTTGCATTTTTTTTGCGTTCACAGCAAGGGCTGTAAAATACCCGACTAGGTTGTTGCAAAAATATTTCCAATTTCACCCTTTTCTACTAAGCAGACAATTTGTCAAACAGTTGGCATATGTTCATTCTTAATGACTCTTGAGTTTGGGTATCTATGAACTAATTACTCAAATAATCAAATAGAATTCACAGATGAATATATAAACCAAGGACACAAAATTGTAGAGGCTCATCATATTAATTCATTACACAAACTTCATTCATTCTGCCCAATTAATATAATTGTGAATATTAGTCAAAGTATAGACAAATTAATTAAGTTTGACTAACCTTAATTTATCACTTATGTGGAGATCGGTCAATAGATTGGTAGTCAGCTCCAAACTTCAGATTAGGCGGTTAGTAGCTTCAACTTCCTGTATTTTCCAATTCAAATTCTACCTATGTTCATGCAAGGGAATATATATTGAATTTGGCCTATGGCCATTCAATATAAGGGAAAAGTTGTGATTCAATTGTTACCACTCACGACAATGTCCTTATGTTTCCTGAAGGTTGCCTCTATCATCAATTGACAGATGGAGTCTGTAGACATGTCAGATTTCCACGACAACCCATTATGCCCTCCTTAATTTTCCACGATGGCCAATTATATCTCCAAAGACCAGCGGATATTTCTAAAGCCTCAGATCATCTTATTAAGGTTGGCCCCAATAATAATTACAAACCTTTTTATATCTAGTGGCACTAGAGATTGAAATTGCCTTAACTTTGGCAATTGCAGAGATGTGGAGGCTATTACAGAGAAGGACGTTGGAGTTTTAAGCACTATTGACCCTTAAACCTGCATACTCCATGCCATGTGATCCCTTGTGTGCTTCAATCCTTCCCTAAGAGACGACTAGTATTAATTAAACCAAACACCACTGCCTCTTTCCCTTAGATGCCAATATCTTCAAAAGACATGATTATCACCATATTTGTCTATATCTGCCACGTCAAGAATACAAAAGACTGCCGCAATATTTATTCACCCGATAGAAAGGTGGTAATTGTTATGAATGATCCTGGCACTGATATCCTTTAAACATTTGCCCACATTAATAGCTAAAAGGATTTCCATTCACTCAAAGCTTGTCTTGCATATAATAGCATAGATATTGGTTTTTCTTATTCAGTTTGTCTTCACACTTGATGACTAAGTGCTAGCGGTGATAACTAACCACAAAATGCACAACCTTATTTGCACCATGGCATTCATTGCAATGTTTGAAGATACTTTGAAACCCTTAAACCTTGAAATCACACCCAATTGCTAAAATTGGTCTTTATAGAGGCTTCACCAATTTCCTAAAATTGACTGGTTGTTCTTTGAGTTCCATATGCAAATCCTGTGTGAATGTGACCTTCAATGGAAATGGTTTCTATCCAAATCCACTCTGAAACTTGAGGGTTTTTGTCCTCCAGTTTCCAAAAAGCCAAGCTCTCCAAATTCTCAATAATTAAATTTTCCAAAAAGATACAATGAATTCCTTTTTCCACCTTTTATAATTGACCACCTTTTCATATTTTAATATTAAATGTCTGTCATTATAAAATATCTTTATTTAATATTTGAGCATATAATTTAATAAAGTTATTTTAATGTTTTATTAATTAATTAAATATAAATGCTCACAATTATTAATTTAGGACAATTTAATATTCAATTAATTAAATTAATTCAGTGGTGACTATTCGGAAATCGGGGACATTACAAGGGCATACATATAATCGTAGTTCCCAAATTGAACTCAGAGAGTACTCTACAAACCCAAAAAATTTGACTTAGCAAAACTTGGCAATTTAAAAATTACGTAAACTTAAAAAAACACATTTTTTTTGCAAAATTCATTTACAAAATGTATAAAATGTGTCTAAAAAACCATGAGGAATTTTTTTCTATTCTATTTGATTCTTGAATACATATGCATTACAAAATTGCATCATTATGCAAAGCTGGATAGTAGATACAATAGCTAGTTGCTAATTGATAACTATTATGAAAATATGTTGCTTGTCTTTGAAATTTATCATCATAAATTGTATATGTAGGCAAGCAAAAAATTACAAGCTTTTGCATTTTCCTCATCCTCGTTCTTGTGAAAAATTGGGGGTAGATGGTATGGTCCTCACACTTGATTGTGGCTCCTTGCTTGGTCTAGCAGATTGTGCCTATGGTTCCACCTTGCTTCTAGATGGCAATGACTCATCCTTTGCCATATTGATGTCATCCAATGACAATCCAATCTCTCTTACTTCTGCTAACCCACATCCTCCATAGCTTGTCTCTTGAAATCAACAATCTCATCCTCTATAAACAAGGAGGGCTCATCTTCTTGCACAATCTAGTCACTGTAGGGATCAATCTCATCCAAATCAATAAGCTGCTCTAGTTGGTCCTCCATTTTTCTTGTGTGAAGATGAAGGTTCTATTGCACAAAAACTAGATCATTGAGGCACTGTTGAGTCAACTTATTACACTTCTTTGTGTGATGGCATCAAACAAACTCCAATTGCACTCACAACCCAAAGCACTACAAGGTCGAGACAAAATTCAAAGGGCTAGCTTTTGCAGATTTGGGGTATTTCCAACCCAATCTTCCCACCAAGAACCTACAAATAAGATATTCAAGATTTTGTAAACAAACAATATTCTATTAATAATTTTAATTTATAACTTGCAAGATATAGGACTTTACTTTTTCTTACTTGGTGTTTAGGTGGTTCTTTCTTGTATAGCTAATGGCAAAGAAAAGACCCCCCTCCTACTTTGCTTATAATTTTGCAACTCATAAATGATGAGGTCTCTCACCTCAACCTCGATTACCATCCTCTCAATGCATGTGGATAGGCCTCCATAACCCCCCCATTAACATTCGTGAAGCTATCAGTGAAGATAGACTTGGGGTTGAGGTAGTACCTCATTGCATGAATGGGTGGGTAAAGTTGATCATTCCACCTCCAATCAATGGTCTCTCAAATAGGGGCAAATCTATTTGCATCCCCCCTATAATAGTTTTTGATGGCCTCCCCATCCACCAAGCGTGGAACCTTCACTAGTAGCTCCGTTACCTACAAAGTACAAAGTACAAGCAAATTTAAGTTACAATTTACAATGAAACTAAATACTTTTAAAGGTTAAAAATAAAAGAGTCAATTTGAAATTTAAATTAAGTTTGAAGTTACCTTGACAATCAATATAGCTCTATTTGCAAAATCATCAAAAACTATTTTTGTGGTCCATTCTCCATCAACCTCCTTTGAATAAGTTGAGTTGAAATGTCCCCTTTTCCTAGGCAATGATTAGTTGCAAAGGTTAGTCCATCACTTGGTCCCCGTGGACAAATAGGGTGGTTAGGGGGGCCCTTTGAGGGTGTTTGTGGACTTGTTCAGTCAACCTTTTGAGCTCTAGTGGTTTTTCCCAACTTAGTGTTTATCAGGGATTTTGCTATGTACCTTCTAGACCCTGTTTTGGACACTTTGTCCATACTATTATAGTAAGTCACAGGGGGTCACTGGTATGGTTAGTTGGCAGTATTACTATATTGGGCTTGATGGTGGATTTATATTGGAGTTATCTTGGTTTTTATTATGGTCCTATGCATTAAGTTTTAATAATGCCAATTATAAAAAATTAAAATATTTAACTTTATGCGTTGTTAATATATTTTAAAAGGACTTTATAAAAAGGGGATATAAGTGGTATTTAAAAGAATATGTTATAAGTTGAGTGCCCAATTTAAAAAGAGGACATAAGGTGAGAATTTAAATAAAATAAAATAAATGCAAAATCCAACTTGGGCATGGGAGTTTGGGAAAATATAAAAGCCCTTTGAGAGCTCATTTGCACATTCATCTTGGAGAAGAAATTGATAAGGGTTTTGCAGGTTGGACTGGAGAGTCTAGAAATACTCAGCTTCATTGAGGATGAATAACCTCCAGAGGAACAACATGCTACATGTATAGGAATCAGAGTCTCATCATATAGATGACTCTTGGGTAAAGTTTGTAGCTTCCTTGCTTCGGGGATTTCCGATGGAGGCACTTACCCATGTGAGGCATACACTTGAGGGAACGAGGATACAGGGGAGTTGTGATTTTAGTGCACATGATGGCATTGGTGCTCCAGCCTGCAGTGATGGAGTTTTACTTCATATTTTGATAGGTGATGATTGTCCTACTTCATGGGACAAGGATTTCTTTCATAACCCTTGGAAGAGAACAACTGTTCATAAGTTTGGAGGAGAGTTGCATCATCTCCTCATCATGGGAGAATGGCATAGTGATGATACTCCATCACCCTATGACCCCAACGGTATCGTTTGCATCCCTATAGATCGGATTTCCAATCTTGAGGGTGCTAATCTGTTCCATATCAGCAACCTAAGGGGAGTTGTTGTACATTGTCTAGCACCTATGATGGGGATTTGTCACATCCATGAGAGACCTACAAAAGTTGGAGAATGTTTCTTCAATGCTAGCACTTCGAGATACCTCCATCTTCTCTTGTTTGATGGATATGAGGTTGTGGTGTGTTGGGATCCAGGTGGTGATAGGCTTGGCACGTCAGTTCAATTGGATCTAGTTGAGTTGTTTCGCCACTCTCAGCATGGTGATGATTATATCAGAGTGGCCAGTGGAAGTCAACAGGTGTTGAGTAATGCGGACTTCTAGTTTGGATGAGGGATCCAGGGATTTCTATGCATGGTAGGTTGCTTCATATTTGGAGAATGGCTGTCAAAGCTACCGAATATAGCTTTATCTTTATCTAGTTGATGCAAAGGGGTTTTGATAGAGCATTCTATAGGTTTATATGGGATCTTAGTGTTCAGGTGACAGGCAAGGGTGTTCAGGTGAGGGTTGCTTGGAAACAACCAATCTTGAGAAGGGCAGACTGTAATGTCCCCTTTTCCTAGGCAGTGATTAGTTGCAGAGATTAGTCCATCACTTGGTCCTCGTGGACTAACAGGGTGGTTAGGGGGCCCTTTGAGGGCCTTTGCGGACTGGATCAGCCAACCTTTTGAGCTCTATTGGTTTTTCCCAAGTCAGTGTTTACCATGGATTTTGCTGTGTACCTTCCAAAGTCTATTTTGGACACTTTGTCCATACTATTTATAGTAAGTCATAGGGGGTCATTGGTATGGTCAGTTGGCAGTATTACTATATTGGGCTTGATGGTGGATTTATATCCTAGAGTTATCTTGTTTTTATTATGGTCCTATGCATTAAGTTTTAATAACGTCAATTATAAAGTTAAATTAAAATATTTAACTTTATGCATTATTAATATATTTTAAAAGGACTTTATAAAAAGGGGATATAAGTGATATTTAAAAGAATATTTTATAATATAAGTTGAGTGCCCAATTTAAAAAGGGGACATAAGGCGAGAATTTAAATAAAATAAAATAAATGCAAAAGCCAACTTGGGTGTGTGAGTTTGAGAAAATATAAAAGCCCTTTGAGAGCTCATTTGCACATTCATCTTGGAGAAGAAATTGATAAGGGTTTTGCAAGTTGGACTAGAGAGTCTGGAAATACTCAGCTTCATTGAGGATGAAAACCCTCATGAGGAACAATACACTACAGGAGTGAAAGATCTCCGAAGGTTGCTAGCTGACAACTTATTCAGGGGTTGTGCATGTGCTTTAAAAGATTGTTTGATTGGATGTCAAGGGTTTGAAAATCAAATTATCATTTTTTCATATCATTCGGAGGATATCAATTGCATTGGTTCATTCCTATTGTTGGGCGATGGACATGACATTTATATTGTTGATGATCATATTGAGAATGCTTTAGTCTGGACGTGAGGAATTTGCAAGCACCATTTGCTGCACTTTTGGAGTTTGGAATTATTGATCAGATTGGGGGCATTTGCTAAGACATGTTTGGACGCCATATCCTAAAGATTACAAGCTGGCCGTGATATCCTTTATACTCAGACTAGTGTTGTATATTTGGATTTTAGCTGGGCGCCAATTCTTGCTCTTATACCTGGCTTAGACGTGGGTTTGGAGATTCCCGTTGCTGTATATTTTGAGCTAGGCAAGCATATTTCTTCTACTTCTTTGTGTGGAGGCATGAGGTTTTCTAAAGGGTTTTTGCTGCACACAAAATCTGATTGTGATTTTAGTATTGCTACATTGTTTGGCTAGGGCGTGAACATTGGGAAAACATGGCAATAAGTTTGCAAGGGTCGTGGGATTGGTTGTAGGGCGTGGAGCAGTGTTGAGCACATGATTGCTTGCTGGTGTGTTTCCTGTAGCAGGTCTGCTACTTATTTCACCGCCATCTTTCTCAATTTGTCTTCTCTGCTAGCCATGATAGTTACTTGGAGTTTCCATCACCTTGGAAGCCAAATAAATGGTATTTATTGCTAATTGTTATAATTTGAAATCCTGAGTTTAAATGCACTGTATTGTTCTTGATAAGATATATAATTAATTGAGGATTCAATCTTAAGGATGAGAAATCTATTATGAATCAATCTTGTTTCCATATTCCCTATGACCATATTAATGAATTCTAAAGCAAAGGAAAGAATGTTAATATCTATTGGTTGAGTTTGTTGTTTGTGGTTGACTATGTTGGTGTACGTTTTATCATCCACCGAACACTTCAGAATAAAATGCCCAAAGACACTCTATCCTCTCTTGAAAAACCACCGCGTATGCTAAGATTGCGAGAAGATCATATGGCGATTCCAAGGTTTCTTTAGTCGGGTCTCGACGTGTGGATAAGCTCAATGGCCGTTGTGATATGCTGGTAATAAACAAGGGGACTTACATAGGAAAATCTTCACAAGTTCAGGACTTAGGGAATTTATCATTAAAGGGCTTTCTTCACTTTAGGACTTTCAAGGTGGATCTCAAAAAATGGCAAAAAAAAATAGGGTTCAGGAGAATCTAGTCTATGCCTAAGAACTCAAGAGACAGTAAGGACTCAGTGAAGAGAAATAAACAACACTTTGTTTCGCCTCCTGTTGGACAACATACGCAAAATGGGTGCAATCTTCAAGGGTTGTGAGAATAATTTTCAAACCTCGAATGAGGCTGAAGTTAAGCTTCCACAATAAGAGCTCAGGCTAACTTTACGCATCGAATGCAAATCATCCATTCGAAGAAAGTATGAGCTACACTTCACCATTGAATCAATACGATCAATCTCTCATTCAATTAACAAACTTTCAAAGCAAATTCTACCTAATCTAACTTTAACTTTAATCTATGGCGGAAGAAGATATGCAACCTCGCTTACTATTTGATAATAAGAAGTTATTCAAGGCAAATCATGCTCAAGAGCTTTTATTATTCAAATAGTCTCAGTGCAACAACTTCATATTCTGTCTCCACCCTTTACAAATGAGGGGGCGAGCTCAATTTATAGGCTCCCCAATTACAATTCAATGGCCAAGATTGATTTCAAATCAACGACCGAGATTACAAAATAAAACCCTAATTAGGGTTTGTCACTTTCGACCAATGAGAAAATTTCATTTGAGGACACTTGTCCTTTTGCTAAATATAAACCAACAATAAAATAGAAAGTTATTGCATGTTGATTTGGAACAGTTTGATTGGTTGGAAGATGACGAGGCGCCACCTCAGCGTGCTAGATGTCTTCCTTGGTTGCTTCGTTTTTCTTCCACGTGCTTGCCTTAGGATATTTTCCTTGCCGATGACTTTGTCCGTTGTGCTTGTTCCTTCCTAGCTTTGATCTTGGATTCCTTTCGAGACTTTGATTTCTTCTTCTTGCCTATACTGGAATCTTTGAGGTCTGGAAGTCTCCCCTTGGAGCAGGTGTCTGGACTTGAAGTGGGTTGCTTTGAAATTCCTCCTGCTTGAACTGGGTTGATGCTATTCCTTGGGATTTCCTCTCTGAATTCTCCAATTTGTGTCAAGAAATTGTCTAAGTATGGAGATCTGTTTGGAAAACTCTTCTTGTCACCATCCGATTTTGATTGGAAGTTTGTTTCTAATTCTTCAGGAGATGAAATCCCTCAAGAAGTTGTCTGGATTGCTTCAATAGGTCTGGGATTGTAGATGAAATCCTTCCAAGATGTCTGGATATCCGTTCAAGTGTCTTGAATTTGGAGAATAATGCCCCTGTGCTTTCGCCATGATAGAGGAAATTGGAATTTCCTCTATGAAGTATTTCCCAAACTTAGCCAAATTTTGGCTATTCAAGTTAATTTTGTACCACCTTCACACGGACTATTCAACATTTAGCCAAGGTTTTGGATGAAATTTGCCTGTGGATTTTCTTCAATTTTGAATTTGGCTTGTGCTATGTAGGAAAAATTCCATCCTTGGACAAGGATTTTATTCACTTCCTCTTTATTTTCCTCTTCATCCTTCCTATTTTCCGTCCAACACTTAGTGAATTCTTCTAGCCAATTTTCTCATCCTCTCCTTGGGCGGACTTCACATGAGCTTGGACGTTTTCTCTCTCGGCCTAAGTCAGACTTCAAGCCACTTTGGACAAACATGTCTAGGGAGAAGTCGAACTTTATCATGCTTGTGCCATTTCTCAGTTGAGCAAAGTCGGATTTGCTAGTGGTTTCGCCATCTTATCTTTATGCTTGGCGAACCTTCTCAACACTTTGACATTTCTTTTCTTGGTCTAGGTCGGACTTTGCATCATGTTTGCCATTGTACTTGGCGGATCTTATGGATGTCTGGACATACCTTCTCCAAGCAAAGTCGGACTTTGTAAAGGTTTGGACATGCTCTGCTTAGGCAAGGTTGGACTTTCTCATGCTTGTCCCATCCTTTTTCCCTCACTCCATTTGGCTTGAAGCAGACTTGCCACCATTCCACGCCATTGCTTCTTTGAAGATTCGCCTCGTGTCGTCATCCACCTACAAGAAATAAAATAAACAAATTCATATTTTCTCTCTCCTGAATTCTAGCTCCGAAGTTAAATTTTTAACACTCTCTCTCCTGAAGTCATGGTGAATTTTGTGTCGAATTTATCACTTCAAAGCGAATTCCATACTCCCTTTGCAATTTTCATCTTGGCATTGGCATATTTCATATTTAATTCTCCATTTTAATCTCCCGAAGTCGGAATTCTCACTGATTTGCCATACTCTCTCTCTAGAAGTCGAACCCCTTTGAGACTTGCAAACTTTCAAGACTCTTGTCATTTATTTTTATCCAATCTCCTCTTCATTTCCTTTGGCCAAAATTTAAGTCATTCCGTCAACAAATGTTATGCCAGATCCCTATTTTCTTCTGCCATGGCGAAATTTTTAATTGCACTAAGCCTATTTTCTTCTGTCAAAGTCAAATTTTCTCTTGCTCAGTCGAATTTTTCTAGGCAAAATCCTTGTCTGGATGTCTTCATCGGGCGAATTTCTTTGACATTTGACAAATTCTTCTTCCTTTTGGCCAAGGGCGATCCTTCCTTTCCCTTTTCCTTGTGCATTTTTCTTCGGCCAAAGTTGTCAATTTCTCAACATTTTCTCCAGATACCCACACTTAGGCAAATTTCCACCTTTGTGTTAGGCACACTCCGTTTTATTCTTTGCCGTATCCCAATCTGCTTTAGCACTTGTCCTCCCAAACTTGGCACTTGACCTCTTGAGAATGCCATGATTCCTAGCCAAAATCTTCATTTTTCATCTTTTAGCCTCTATACTTAGGCAAATATTCGAACTTTTCCTTGGGCTAGGCACTAACACTTAGCATAAATCATTCTTTTCCCTCTTCATGTGCTTAGGCGGACTTCCTTAACACTTTGGACAAGTATGGCGGACTTCAAAGCCTTTTGGACAAGCATTTTGGATGTCCCACTTTTCTAGGGCGGACTTCTTAGCTTCTTAGCATTTGTCTCAATATTTTATCCCTCTTTCTAGGCTTTCACTTTTAGCAAAATTTCGAAATTCCCCTTGGTAGGCATCAATACTTAATAAAATTTTGATTTTTCTTCTTCTACATGCCTAGGCGGACTTTGGATGGCATCTTCCAAGTGAAGGCGGATTTTAAGGGATGTTTGGACAAGTCTCCTCAAGGCTGGCGGACTTTGAATGCTCTTTGGACAAGTCCCACCTTTCAAGGGCGGACTTTGAAACTTCTTAGCATTTCCTCCTTTGATGCATGGCAGACTTTGAAGGGTCTTAGGATGTTGAGGGCGGACTTTCCAACCCTTTGGCACTTCCTTTCTTGTGAATGGCGGACTTCATGACCCCTTTGGCATGTATGGGCAGACTTTGGATGATCTTAGGATATGCTTCCTTAGTGCTGGGCGAACTCCATGAACTTCCAGACTTCTAGATATCTTCCTTCATCCTTCTTCCATGGCGAATTTCAGTCTTGGACAAATTTTTCACAAATTTCATCTTTCTTGAGCTGATTTTCCATGATTTCAACCTCAGATCTGACTAGTTTTGGACCTGATTTTCCAGAATTTGAATGTTTTTTCCAGATTTTTCAATAATTTTTCCAAATTTTCTCTTTGATTTTCTGAGAGTTCTATCAAGTTTTTGGAACTTCTGAGTGCGTTTTTGGAACTCGGGACCTTTCTAAATATAGAAACTTTCCAAAAATAGAAAAAGCAAACCCTAAAAAATAGGGAACCTTGTTTGGTCCGAAAATGCCAAAAATGAAAAATCGAAAAAAACAAATTTCCCTAAAAAATAGGAAGTGTCAGAATTGGCTGAATTCACAGGCGATCTTCGTTTCCTGGGCCTTCTGAGCGCTTCCATGACGTCTACGCACTGATTCAAGCATGAATTACTGACTTGGCCCAAGTAACTCTCGGCAAACTGACTTGAAACTCTTAACAAGGTGATCTCACGTAACCGTTGCAAGGAGACGAAAAGCGAAAACAGGGGGTCCCCATTTGCAATGGGGCGATGTGTGAAAAAGGTCACAACAGACTATCTACAAGTTGTGAAAGCTTTTCCAAATCAGTTATCATGCAATATGTTTGACAAAATGTCCCATATGTCAAACTGAGAAAAAATCATTACATGAGTCTACCCATGCTTGACTCACAAACATCTACTTCAAGGGATTCAATAAACTAGAAATACTTTGCCACATTAGAAACTTAGTTGCAAGTCTTGTAGCATTGATCGCACAAGCTCTTTCCCCTTGTGATATCTCATCAAGTTAAGAACCCATGGGTGATAATAAATATATTTTGTTATATCTATTGCTTCTTCTACAATCGGTTTCACCCAATCAATTTTTCCTATGTCCTCCAAAAGAAGGTCAAGGCAATGAGTTACACAAGGGGTCCAAAAAAGTGGAGGATGCCTCTCTTGAAGCAATCTTCCAGCCACCACATATGCCGCTGCATTGTTAGTAACAACTTGGACAACATTTTGAATGCCCACCTCTAAAACAACCTCCTCCAACATCAAGCTCAGATTTTTTGCATTCTTTGTTTTGTTGGAGGCATCACTTGACTTCAAAAAAACTAACTCACCATTTGAAGCTATTAAAAAATTGAGGGTGTGGTTCCTTCCATTTGTCCACTCATTTGAAAGAATTGTGCATCTAAACTTTTGCCATTCCTTCTTTTGATCTTCCACAATTTCTTGTACATCTCCAAGAGCATCTTGGAGCAACTTGCCACTTAAATCTTTTGGAGAGGGCGCCTTGTACCCTTTCCTTGCAACTGTCAATGTTGTCACCAAACTCTCCCAATATTGACTCCTTGCCATGTTGAAAGGAATGTTGTAATACCAAAAATTTGCACAAGCATTATTTTCTTTTTTGTGCACCTCCTTGTTCCACCTTGTACCTTCTAATAAAGGTTGTGCTCTTGGTACATTTCTAGGCATAAAAACCCTTGTTGATGAGCTCTACTCGAGCTAGACGAGGAGGATGGCCATGTATACATGGACTGCGACTACAGCCCACAATGCCTTGTGTATCCACATCAGGTTCTCTTGGGAAATTAGGAGCAATGGCTTCTTGTCTGGCTACTTGTGCCTTGGCCCTCTTCGATTTATTTTCATTTAGTGTTGCAAGAAGGGCCAACATCTCTCATTTCACCTCTTTCAAGGTTGCTTCACATGGCTTGCACACCAAAATATATAGCTAGAAAACATTAAAACAATCCATAACTAAAAGCAAACTGAAAATCTATCAATAACTCCAATGGTGACTCCTGTAGTGAAGCCACTCCAATGTCCAGCTAGGGAGTATCTCTCAACTCCAAAACTAGAGCAACTTTGAAGGTTTTTGTCTCCAAAGCCCTTGAAGGATTCAATCCTCACTCTGACAGCACTTCATTATCATCAATTAGCATACCTAATGAGAGCTCCAAGGTGAGTTTATATAGAAGTTAGGGCATCGATTTTCAAACTCCTTTTCCCTCTAAAATGGGACGCCCCTCTCCAAGAAATATAATGTTTATTTTATTTTTACATTATTCCTCCATCTAGGTGTCTGAAACATAAGAAAATGTAGGTGATGGCAAAATGGGGTGATGATGCACCTACACTTTCTCTATTTTCATTAGAAAAAAGAGATCCCCAAAGGTAGGATTGACTTTCAACCCTTAGGTGATCAACCCTATTGGAGATCTTGGCCATTTTTCCTTATGACAAGACAAGGTAAATATGCTTGAAATGCGCTTTGGGGAGAAAAACTAAAAATACTAAATGAACTCAATTATGCAATGTGAAACTTGAATCATCAATTTAAAGAATACCACAATCAAAAACAACAAACTTTCGACAGATTTGAGAAGGGTAAGTTGATGTGTACCAGTCGCCAAAAGTTGTTGTTGAGTGTCCTCCTGGGACATATTCGCCCTAGGGTGAATGGGTCCTGCTACAAGGATCCAAAATCTAATTTCATAGTCCTCTGTTCCTGGATCTGCACTCCTGATTCCTTTGGATCTCATTGTCGGAAAGTCGGAAATAAGTTTTGCAAGTGAGATTCTGTGGCTTGACAACTTTGATGACAACTTTGACAACTTTGCAAAATTGCATTTTTTATCAATCTTCAATCCTTCTTCACTTGCAAATTTGCACATTCAAAGAGAGGGAAAAATTGTTTGTTTTTGGTGAATGGTGGTTTGCCTTGGTCAAACCCCGTTTTGGTAATTAAACCTTGAAATGAAATAATGATAAAAAGAAGGAATGATGAATGAACACTAGCTTGTTGCAACTCACCAAACCCTTTAATGGCTTCCCTTGGAGGATTGAAGTCTTAACACATCTCTCCAAGGACTGTATCTTGCAAGAAATGGCTTGATTGGATGCTTGAAAACTTGAAACCTACATCACAATGTTAGCTCCAAAAACATGCATGAATGCAAATAACTTGTACATGATGCTTGAGATCTTGAATGCTGATGTAGAAGACTGATAAATCTGCTCTTGAATGCTCTTGACAATAATCTTTGCTATAGGAATGCTCTCATAAAAATTCTAGGATTTGAAATGATAAAAAGACCTTGTATTTATAGGTAACTTTCTAATTTCCGACAATTAAACATCAAATGCTAACAATTGCAATTTGAATTTGAATCATAAAAATACCACCAAAAACGTATTAAAAAATGGGGTCCTAAGCTTAAGGAGGATCGATTCGCCCTTGGGCAAATGGGTCCTAGGCCCTAATTCTAGGACACATTTTCCAAGATGTGCAATTTGATGTTTGCAATTGTTTAATATAGGTTCCCCTTTCGGAAAACGAGATTAATTAGGATTTTAAATGCATAACTGGGTCAATTAGAGGCTTAATTAAGTCGAATTAATTAAGGGAAGGCAAACAAACTGAGAAAATGTAAAGGAGTACATTTTCTGTCACTACAAAGTCCAACTTAAGGAATATTATTTTTCCTTTTAAAAAATCTTAATTGGCCCTTTTCCCTAGGTGTTGAGCACAAGGGGGTCAAAATTGAATTTTAAGTCATGAAATTACCTTTTAGAAGATTAAAGCAAAGGCGGATAAATATTACTCCAAAAGCAGCTAAATTCATCACTGTCGAAACTGGAAACCTTGCATTGTACTGCTACCAAGACCAAGTGCCTAAAATAGCACTTAGTAAAAATAGAAAATTGCTAAAAAATAGTGAGTCCAAACTCCAAACTAGTCCAAACCGAGATGCACTGGAACTTACTAAAAATAGTAAGTTATTAAAAATAGCAATACTACCCACCAAGGCCTTAAAAAAACCCAAAAAAACCCACAAAAGCTCTTTCGAAACATTAGAATACTCTTTTGGAAATGCTGACACGAATCCTCCAAGGAACTCAAAACCCCCTTAACTCCTCTGTTTAGCCTACGGGACTTCGAAAATAGGCTAACGGCCACTAAAAAGCTTAGGACTAAGAAGGGGACATTACATATAACTCGTGCCAAGCCTATGTTAGACATGTGTAGGCCACAACGACAAGTGCGAGGCTTGGTCTTTTCCTTAACTTTCATCTCCTTCTCTTTTTGTTTACTCCTTTGTTATTGGCTCATTTGATTGAGCCACTTGCTCCTCTAGTTGTTGAGCTACTCTATCAATACTTGGAAAGAAAGGAGGATAGTTTGGTGGAGAGGAGTTCAAGACAATGACATTTTGTTGTACATTTTCAATAGTAGGCTCCTTGATTGGTGAAGAATTAGGGGCAGACACCTTATTGGAAGGGGCACAATTTTTTCTTTTTCTTGAAGAGTAGGATTGTTGGACAAAGGTGGAACAATAGTTCCAAAAGAATGTGGGATATTTTGTACAAGAAGTGGGGGTAGAGGAGTTTGCATAGGAATATTGCCAATAGAAGTAGAAATTGGAATTTGTAGGGAATAAATAGGTACTAGCTTTGATGGCTGCTCTTGTATAATGGGATCTTGAATAATTGATCCAATAATAGCTTGAGAAGTTGGTGTACTTGAGGCTTGTTGGGAGGTGTCCTTGGAAGCACCCCCCATCTTAGCGTAGACCCTAGTATTCCTCTTGAGAGGGGGCTCCTTGTCTTGTTGTCTGTCCTCATTATCCATCACACTTAGATTCCTAGTAGGAGTCTCGGGTACCTTTCTCTTTTTCTCTACATTGTTTCTCTTTTCCACCTCTTTCTTTTCCTTGAAGTCTCTCCATTTGTGAGTGTTACTCCTATTGCCTCAAGCTCTTTGACTTTATTTTGAAGTCGAGCCAACTTGAAGTCATTCACTAGCTTGCTTATGGCTTGTAATGATGCCTCTTCCTCTAACAAGTCCATTGGAGGGATAGGTAGTTGGGAAATTGCACTCTTATTATACACATTCATGATAGCCTTCCCATCATTAGATAGTCGGTTTGGCTCTTTGGTAACTCTAAAGGCTCTTATCTGATAAGTTGTTAGCCTAGAGATTATTCTCTATCTAATCTCATGCTCATATTGCAATCAGCCCAAAAGTCCTCTAGGTGAGGTACATGCTATAAGTGAGCCAACAAATTTCTCCATCATGCCCTTTGAATCAAAGAAGTTCCTTCTGTCAAAAGAATAGAAGTTGAACCTTTGGATCTTTGAATTCAAGGCTTTGGCATTGGACAAAGAAGAGCAAGTGTAAGCATTGGTAATAGTGGGGAATTGAACTCCAACTTCATGTTTATCTACCAAGTCCTAGTGAGCTTCACATAAGTGCCTTGTCGATTCTAATTGTAGAATTTTATTGCTGACATATTTTGGTACCTATAGGGTGCCCCGATAAAACCTCCAATTCATACATATGTGAACTTAGGGAATTGGATGAACCATTTTCCCTGTTGGACTCAAGGAACACTGAGAGGGGAGGGGGGTGAATCAGTGTTCAACAATATTTAAATTACAATCCAGATCTTAACCCATTTGCAGCATTAAACAAAAGTAAAAATGCAAGCACATGAAGGAAACAATCAAACCATAACACCAAGATTTTTATGTGGAAACCCTGTTAGGGGAAAAACCAGGGTGGAGGTTAATCCACAATTTATACTCTGTTAGAAGTATGAAAAAGGGGAATGCACATGCATTCAGGCACACTACCTAGAGCTCACTGCTCAAAATCAGGAAGGCTCACTGCTTTACAACATATTTGGATTACAACAAAGAGTTGAACTGAGAAAGTAGCATCTACAAATGCCTAGTTTTAGTTTTGGTGAGGCTCATAGATCAGATTCAGGACCATCTGTTTGATTTTGCACTTCGCTCTGCTCTGCCTTAATTCGCTTCACAACAATCCTCTTCTGCACAAGTAAAATTGTGCCAAATCGCCCAACAACCCTTCTGCTATTCGCACACTTTGAACATACACCCATTCACACCTACAAAATGAATTAACTGATCTCTTATATATATCCACTATCAAAGATTTAGTCGCTTCATGTCGGCTTAGCAAAATAAAAATATGGCTCAATCCACATTTAATTTTTGATGTGTACCCATCAGAGTCGGCTAATGCTATGATGTGGCCCCAAATCAAAATGCTCGAACACAAAAACATTTAAACAATTACTCCTTATACATCCACGACACGCTACATACATCAAGTCGGCCTTCATGAACAAATAAGCAGAAAAGTCATCCTGCCGGATCTCCTAACTTATACACCAATTAATGCGACATCACAAAACTTAACAATAAGATAATATAGATATTTAACAACTTTCCCCGAGATCCACAACTCAAAATGATAATCTGGTGAAGCATACAAATCGACATACTAACCGGATATCCTATTCTTCATTCTCTCTTCCGTAATACTCTGTTCTTTACTCTGCCTGCCGGTATGAACAAATCCTGATCTGCGGATCGGAATAATGATTTAGGTTGCCATCAATGACAACACTAGAAGCCATATGCCAACATTCCCTACTTAGCTATTACCTTGGTGGCTTCCACAAAGAGCCTTTTGTTCATGTGCCCTTCCAATGTTTTGATGAGGAAGAAGAGGAAGGCATCATTCACCCTCTTAAAGTGCCCTTGGCTTTCTTTTAGTGCTAATTGAAGGTAGTGATAATGCACCCTAACCTCTCTTGGACCTTTCTCAATGTTGCTAAATCTTGTTAGACCTTGGAGCACAACTCTTTTGACCATCAAATAAACAATATAAGAGGTCATGTAGAATCTACTGTTTTCTTGCATTTCTATTAGTTGTTTATGGAGGTTGCCACTAATGAGGATGGCCAAACAAATGATCTCCTTATCTTGTATGATGGTGGTGATGAACTTGAACATCCATGTGGAGAATGCGGATGTTGCTAGTCCCATGATTCTATTTAGCAATGTAATCATGTCACCAATCGCCGTGTGGAAGTCACTTCTAACTAGTTGCATAGGGGGTTTGGAGATGGTGGATTTGGGCTTAACTAGCCACCTCTTGTTTAATACCTTCAAGCATGTGTTAGGGTCTTCTTCAAAGAACTCACAATTAACTCATTATGTTCAAGGATTTGTTATGTTCCAGTAATAGTATCTAGGCTCAAATCCAAGACAAGAAGACCTCTTATATCACCACAATCTTATTGGTGCTAGGATTGTAATGTTTGGCGCAGGCCATGTTAAGTTCTAGAGGTTGCATTGAAGAAGGAAAGCCTAGTACTTGAGTAACTCTTTTTTTGACCATGCATCTGGCTCTTAATTTAGGAACACCCTGATGCATCCTATTTTTGAATTCCACCAAGCCAATGTGGCCCAAGTCTGTATTTGGAACTTTATCAAGGGTGGAAGTGATCTTGGAAGGGGGAACAACCCCTTGGAATTTGTACTTATGGCTTAGGATCAAGAGACAAACATATAGTAACATGCACGAGCAGTCGCCATGTACTAAACTTCTATAATTGAAAGGGAATAATTGCCAAGCTCTTGCTTATTCAATTTACTAGCCCACCAAATAAATTAAACATGTAGGTCTTTGATAATCAATATCTCCAACATAATTAGCATAAATAAAATCTTGCATATCTACTAATTTGTCTATTGCATGACTTCCTTTGTAGCAGAGTGTACGATTATAATTGGCACACAAATATTTGAAGACTATCTTTTTTATAGTCTAATGTTCCTTTCCTATATTTGACATATATGTGCTTTAACTCCTACTGCATGGGCAATGCTTGGTTTGTTATAGACCATGGGATATGTTAGACTTTGAACAACACTTGCATAAGGAATGTGACACGTGTCCTCAATATCCTCTTATGTCTCGGTACATTGTTTTATAAATAACTTTAAACACGAATAGGAACATTAACAGGTTTGCATTCATGCTTTCTAAACCTATGTAACATAGTCTCAACAGATTTCCTTTGATTCAACCAAAGTCTCTTGTTTAAATGATCCCTTTTAGTTTTCATGCTCAAAATAAATTTTTTAACACCAAGATCCTTCATATCAATATGTGTTGACATTTGAGATTTAACATCCAATATCATTTCCTTAATTTCCATGCTTAGAATAAAGTTTGCAACACCAAGATCTCAATCTGTAATGACAGTTGAGATATAACATCCTTGATCATTTCCTTATTATTTCCAATTAGCAACTTATCAACTTAAAATATTATGGTAAAAAATGTCATAAACCTGTTTGAAATCTACACACTTAACAGATTTGCTTGGTACAAATCAAAGTCCAACTCACTAGTATCAAACTTGTGATGCCACATTCTCGATGATTCTTTTAGGCCATAAAGGGACCTCTTTAACTTGCAAGTTAGGTCATCATTTCCTTCAACTACAATTTTTTTGGCTGACATTTATTTTTCAGGCCATGAAGGAAAGTTATTGTCACATCCATCTACTCTAATTCAAGATTAGAATCAACAGCAATAGCCAAAAAAGATTGAAAAAGTGAGAAAATTGCATTAAAGGCAATTCCCTACACGTTGGGAATATCTCTTTGACACTAAATGAGCTTTGGACTTATATACTTCACCTTCTGATCAAACTTTTCTTGAAGACCCATTTGCAACCAATGGGTTTTCATATAGTAGACAACCTGACCAAATCTCATGTCATAAGTTTTTTTCAAGGCCTCAATTTCTTCATCTATGGTCTTCTTCCAAAATTCACTTCCTTGAATTAAGTGCCTCCCTCAACAGTTCTAGGATCAACATCAATAGCACCAAAAACACAAGAAAAATCAAAGAAGGGAAATGTGGGAAAAAAATCATGACTTGTGGAATGAGAGGATTTGAGTTTTCACAAATTATCATGAGAAAGTCACAAAAACTTGCACCAAACATATAAAATCACAATTTTGACCATTTTTGGTGAATTTTTTGGAAACCCTAACCCTACCCCTAACTCAATTTTTTCTTTGATTAAAACACAATTTTAAAAATAAAAATAAAAATTGTTTTGCTGATTTATTCTTGCGAATATTTTTCCTGCTATGATGAGAAGAATGACTTTCTAACTACTTTATTTCTCAAACTAAACCCCTCAAGTTTAGGGTATGTGGCTTTTCTTCTTTTGGTTTACCTACTAACTCATATTTAGATGTAGATTCTCCATCTTTCAATTCAAGCTGCACTTTTTCTTTCTTGGTTCTTGGTTCTTGTTTTGGATGCTTCAGGCTTTTTAACATCTCAGGATCAATTGCATTACAAGTATAAATAGTCTTTGTTTCTAGGTTTCAAATCTTGTATCCTTTTATACAATCACTATTCTCAATAATGTACTCTTCTCTCCTGTATAATCTAACTTAGTTCTCATTCTCTTTGTAAAATGGGCTAATGTGGATGATTGATTGATTAGATAACATACACACTTTATTGCTACTGCCTAAAATTTCTGGTTTAATATTGCACCACAAAGCATACTCCTAATTATCCATCAATGTTCCGATTTTTCTTTTTGAACTCCTGTGTTTTGTATATGGAGTTGTCTCTTGTTGCACTATTCTACATTGCTTGAATTCATTTGAACAAAAATTTCTACCATCACCTATCCTCAATACCTTTATCTTATTTTCTGTCTAGTTTCCTACAAGAGCCTTGAATTGCTTGAATTTACTGAAAACATCAGATTTCTATTTGACGAAATATACTCTTGTTTTCCTTGAAAAATCATCTATAAAAGAAACTTAAAACAAAGGTTTTCCTAGTGATGGAACATGGACAGGTCCAAACAAATCACTATGTATCAACTATAAAATGCCATTTGCTCTTGTAGCACTCATAGGGAACTTCATATGATTTCTTTTACCATATACACAATGATTGTGGAAATCAAAATATGCTAAGTAAAAAATTCCTTTAGCCATATAGATCTAAATCCCAAGAGGTTTGAGGGACAATTCTATCTTATTGAAAGAAAAGGTTATATAAATGTTGGAAATGTTGTCATTGATGTCAAAGGTGGACAAGGTCGTCATCAATGCCATGGAGTTTAATGTGGAAATTGATGAAATGTTTGTCATTAATGTCAAAGGTATAAAGACGATTTAATGTTTGATGTTAAAGAGTTCATAGAGAAAAGATTAATAGACAAAACCGTTGCTATCATTATCATTTGATGTTAAATGAGATCGATGTCAAAGGAGAATTAATATCAGATTCAATGAGAGAAATTACAGTTTACAAAGACAGTGATTAAAAAGATAACATTCAGTTCTTGCAACAGGAAACATTTAAGACAAACATTAAGATCATAAAATATGCAGCGACTAAGTCAAAAGAAGCCGACTTTGTATTGCCAAGACATTAATCATATTAAAGCAAGTTAAAGGCAGCAGCAATCAAGACTAAATATGTTATGTGGTGCAATCAAAGAGTAAGGTGGTGATTCCATATAAAAATGCAGCGGTTAATAAAATACATCAATTCGTAAAGATAGCAAGACAATGACTCACATTTATGAAGTAAATATTTATTTTTATTTTATTTTTTAGACTGCAGGAATCGGTCGGGTAAACTTTTTTCACGTTACCAGTGATGCTGGCGCAATACGCCCTCCAGTGCCATGGGGACGGTGGAGAGACTAGACCTCGTGACCTTTTGCCTACAACAGGACGCTTTAGCCAATCGAGCTAGGCCCACCGCCCCATTTATGAAGTAAATATTAATAAAAGGCTGCAATCCATATTAATAAAGCATTAGAAAAGAATTAAAGTAAAAAGAAGAAAATATTATCTTATAAAGGAAGCACCCCATATACAAGACAAAAGGGGTTAATTAAATGATAATGAAAAGGTGTGATTAAGAAAGGACACTATTATTTGTAAAAGTCATCTCCCTTGAGGAATGTATAAAAGGAGAGTGAAAGGTGACTTTGAAAGCAAGATTTAAAATGAATATTTTATGAGTTTAAAAGCATATATAAAAGAGAAAAAGAAGCAGAAATGAAGAGTATATCAGATTTATATAAAGAATATATGCAACCTATGTGTCAAGGACAATTGCAAAATATACATAACGAATATATGTGACTAGTAAAAGAAGATTGTAAGGCAGAAATTGTAGGAACTCTAACAAGTTCTGCTCTAAAAACTCAAATTTGGCCTTCTAACATTCCGTCAAGTAGTTGGCATGCAAGGTTTGAGTTCTGATTTTCTGAGTGTATATGTGTTTGTTTTGTTTGCTTTTGAATGATTCCCAATTTTCAGAACATATACCAATACATAGAAATGATAACCAATATCGTGCGTAAACAGATAATGAACATTCAACCCTTCAAAATGATTTTATTGCCACTACATCAGATCTGATAACAACTTTCCAATGTAGCTATACAACAAATGCACATTTCACAAACATATAGCATGCGATCTCCTTCCACTTATTTTATTGACTGTAAATGCAGCTTATTACCATGTCAATTGAATCATATTGAACATAAAAGCACTGAGATTAATGCAATGATTAAGAAGACTTTTCATGACTCATGAAAGACTATAGCAGCACCGTTTACTCTCAGAACTTCAAAAGACAGTGATCAGATCTTAACATTCAGTTCTAATAGAACATTTCAACATATTCCTTGTCTAATCGATACAAATACTGATATTCTCATTTCATGGCAGACTTAGGAATGTTCAGAAATACAAAAAGAATATATCAGATCAGACCCTTACCACTTAAAATGTATGACTGAAGGACTGATCTTTTCATGAAGAAGACTCACAGATTACCACAGTAGTTGTTGCTTAGATTTGTAGCAGATTATGCAGCTAAAGTCATCCACTATGCATAAGGAAATTTGTATTTAACTTTCTGATCTGGAAATGAACACTTGCCAATATGATTAGAGGCTCAAACTGCTGTAGAACAGGTTCCAGAACATGTGCATCCTCATACCAAACCTGTCCTTCTTCAGTCACCACTCTACAGGCTGAATTAAGCCTTCTAAACTCCAACGTAGTCTCAATCTAAAAACCCACAGCTGCATGTCACTGTAGCGATCACTGTACACGGGTACTGTTCACGCCGCACTGTAGCGCGACACTGTTCACGCGCACTGTAGCGCGGGTACTGTAGCAACACATTAAATAGCTTGAAACCTGTTTGATAATGGCTGCCAATGAATAACTTAGGTCTGCAATAGATATACCTTTAAACTGCCTCAAACCCTGTGTTGATTTTTCACCTGTAAGCTCCAAATGGACTCCTGAATGAAGCCCTCTCAAGCAATAATATCAGCTGGTATTGCACAGCCTCAAAATTGCACTAACATTGAAGAGTTTTCGTTCTCCAATGCGGAAATGGCAGAAAACCCTAATTGGTTTCCTCTCCAAGCACGAACTCCAAAGACACAATTTAATATTCTCAAAACATAATGAATTCGAATGCCTTTGATGCCCTTTTATAATTTCTCAAGAAGGTCGACCTCTTAAGCTGCTTTTAATCCTCTTTTGAAATCCACTTTAGGTTTTTAATAAAACTTTATAATATCTCTCTAACCTTGGGTGTCCAAAATAATAATATAAAAATGTACTTTAAGTGATTTAAATTGAGGGTCATGGCCTCATCGGAAATAAAGTACACTTTTAAATTATAATTTAACTTTATAATATTTAATTATCATTAAAGTACCTTTAATGATAATTAATCATTAATCATTTAATATTTTGCCCATCCAACCAAATAAGAGGTCAACACTGCATCTGAGACCTGTTCAGGTGCCTTACTAAATTTAGTAACCCTGACTCCCCTAAAATGATGACTTACTATAAATAGTAAGTATGAAGAACTGAGTCAAACGAAGGCCAAACTGAACCCATATTGAGCTTTGAAGGAGAAAAACACCCTGATTACTGCCACGAAGGACCCTCTAACTATCAGTGTTAGCCTACGAGGGTCAATTGATAGGCTAATCCTTACGAACTCTGATGCTCGGAAAATGGGGACATTACAGTCTGCCCTCCCTGAAATTGCTTGTCCCCAAGCAATCTCCACTGCAAAGAAACTCCAATCCTCGGGAGGCCCAAAAGAAGAACTGTGAAATGTCCCACATATCTCTAACTGACTTCTGTAGCATCCGCAAGAACACAACTGCACAAGCTATTCCTGGATCCCAAACCCAGAATGGAAGTCTGCCATGTCTAATACCCTCTGACTTCCTTTGTGCAAAGCTAATCTCAACTTCACCATGCTGGAAATGATGAAGTACACCCATGGGACCCATCCAATCTGCAACACTAACTCTGTCACCACCTGGATCCCAATACAATCTGAACTCACATCCATCTGTCATGTGAAGGTAAAAACATCTAGAAACATCTGCTACACCAAAACTCTCTCTGTCCTCTACAAAACCCTCATGGATGTGATAACTAACCAAGCCATCATGCCTATTTACACCATAGTAACCCTGTAACCATGTACCCGTATGAAAAATATGCGACATAGAAGTAGCAAGGCCTGTCGAATACATATCAGCATGATGGATAACTGACTGTTGTCCCTGCAAGTAATCCCCCACAAACAACTGAGTCGGGTACTTGTAGCCGCTAATCCCATCTTCTGAAGATGGTAACTCTGCACACAATAATGAATGACTCCCCTCGACTGCACCAAGAGAATCACCCTGTGCACAAGAATTGTGCATCGAATACGAATCATGTACAGGTGGATCAAAGAAAAAACTATAAGCACTTCTCACCGTGTACACCCCATTAAACTCCTCTGTGAGTCTTGTTTGGAATCGTGATGCACTGGAACAATCCCAAACATTACGATTATCACCCAACCCAAAACTAGTATCAAGAGTACGATCAGCTTCCAACTCGAAGAGTGGGTTATCATAGATCAAACCACCATCAAATTCAAATAATGGATTATTCACAAACTGCACAATCACTCCATACTGATCTGAATCATCCACCTCTGAATCGCTGGAATAATAAATTGAATCGTACTCCTGACTTGGCTCAACCAACTGCTGATCATAATCAACTGCATCGGAAAAAATTAGTGATTTGCTTCCAGGAGAGGGAAACAAATCAACATAAGAAGCAATCTCCCAACTGGATGAGACTCTGGATATCTTCTGTGAAGATGGACAAGTGTTGAGGGTTGTCACACAACTCTCTAGTGAATCAACAACCATGTCACAGGAACTATCAATAATCTGCCTTACATCACCTATCATGGGACTAATCTCAGGAGAACCTGGTGCAACGCATGGCTCACTGCAACTCTCAACCAGTGCACTCATCCCATCTATATTAACTGCACCTGTGACCGTGATGGATGTAACCACATCCTCAACATATCCCTCATTGCTATGAACCATGGGTGTATGCTCCTCACCAAAAGATGGTGAAGACTGTGCTAAACTCAACGCCACGGTAAGCTTCTCAATCTGTAATTGTGACTCTTGAAGGTCCAACTGGGCATTCTGCAATGAGTCCGTAGTCACCTCAAGCTCATGAGTGAGCTCTTCAACCCTTTCTTCCTTTCCTTTCAGTGCATCATAACATATACAATCCCACTCGAGAAGAAAGTCCCTATCAGCAAGTAACTGCAAATAATTACGTTTCATTAATCCAATAGCTTCTCGAAGTGCATGTATCACTGCAAGGGAAAAACCACTATCACCGTGCTCATTTGTCAAAGGAGTACTCCAACCGTAGGTAGCCAACATCTGACGAGCAACATCAAAATGCTCAAGGGTTGTGGCAATCATATTGTCATTCACCTGTAGTTGCCCAACCAAATGATGAGGATTTTGTAGCTTATGACCCCCATACAAGTTTTCCGGTTCACAATATGCACTATGATATGAAGTTGATTCGTCATCACTCACCTTATGATAAGCAGCATCATGTGTGCTTTCATCCATGCACACCTCAACATCTAAGGTACTGTTGCTTTGTACCTCAAAGGATGGCTCAACTGATAAGGTAGAAGTTGCTGGTATGACAGTATCTTCACACACTTCCACTCTCAAATTAACTGTACGCCTATCCAAAACACGATCCTGGGATTCCATATCAACATATGAATCTTCTGGCTTGTTTTCAAAGGTCTGATCTGGAAAATCAGACTCACCATGACATGAATCCTCAACACCAAATGCATCACTAGTACCCAACTCTTGAGTCTCTTCATGTGACAACTCAATAGGATTACTTTGCACATGTGAAATCGCTGCTGTCTCATGCTCACGCGACGTTTCATCATCGCTGTCATAAAAATCAGAAGTAGCCTCCATAGTAGAAACTTCTTGAGTCACCTCTTGCAAGGACGATGTAGGTAAATCATTACCCAAAGCTGTGCTAGTGTTTTCTTGAATCAAATCAGCACGTCTATCAAATTCATCACATAAATTTCTGCATACTTCATAGGAATTTGAAGATACCAAATCATTTTGATGAAGAGTTGTATCATCCTTATGTGTAGATTCTCTATCCTTTTCATGTGTAAACAACTCATGAGCTATAGTGAGATATTTCTTCCTTGCAAACTCTGTCTTATGGCAAAGACTCGGGTGCAAATCCATGTAACTCATGAAAGGAAGTTCCTTCTTAATTTTTTGAGGAAGAGCGCTATACTCCTTAAACATGCTAATCACTTCTTCTTCTTTGTTTTGTGGTGTTCTGTCAATGGTAATCCTTTCTCTGGCCTCAGGTGGTACTGACTCCCACTCGTCGTTCGCTGCCCTAAGTGTACCAGCGAACAAACCCTCATGCTTCTCACCTGCAACAGCCTCATCGGGCTCCTGTCTCACAAATGTAGGCCTAGTAGGCCTATTTGCTGTCCGTGAAGCTGTCCTAGGAGCTCTCCGTGATCCTGCATCACTCCTGTCGTCGTCACGATGTGGTGACGGTCTCCTCGGAGTACCCAATCTCTGAAGTGCAACTGCCAACTGCTGTAATACACCATTTGACTGCCGTTGACCTGCACGTAGATCTCTGAGTGCATGCAAGACCTCTGCATCGTCCTGATCTTTGTGGTTATGAGGAATCTCTGTTCTACGAATATTTGTTCTGTCAGCCATGTTTTCCGGCTGCCGGATCGAACCCTGTTGCCTGTCAACCAAGGCTCGCCTGCTTGTGTAATACCTGTGAGGCCCAATCTGTACTGGCTGCATAAGACTGCTAAACCCTCAGGATGGCAGGATTTAGCTCTGATACCACTGTAGGAACTCTAACAAGTTCTGCTCTAAAAACTCAAATTTGGCCTTCTAACATTCCGTCAAGTAGTTGGCATGCAAGGTTTGAGTTCTGATTTTCTGAGTGTATATGTGTTTGTTTTGTTTGCTTTTGAATGATTCCCAATTTTCAGAACATATACCAATACATAGAAATGATAACCAATATCGTGCGTAAACAGATAATGAACATTCAACCCTTCAAAATGATTTTATTGCCACTACATCAGGTTTGATAACAACTTTCCAATGTAGCTATACAACAAATGCACATTTCACAAACATATAGCATGCAATCTCCTTCCACTTATTTTATTGACTGTAAATGCAGCTTATTACCATGTCAATTGAATCATATTGAACATAAAAGCACTGAGATTAATGCAATGATTAAGAAGACTTTTCATGACTCATGAAAGACTATAGCAGCACCGTTTACTCTCAGAACTTCAAAAGACAGTGATCAGATCTTAACATTCAGTTCTAATAGAACATTTCAACATATTCCCTATCTAATCGATACAAATACTGATATTCTCATTTCATGGCAGACTTAGGAATGTTCAGAAATACAAAAAGAATATATCAGATCAGACCCTTACCACTTAAAATGTATGACTGAAGGACTGATCTTTTCATGAAGAAGACTCACAGATTACCACAGTAGTTGTTGCTTAGATTTGCAGCAGATTATGCAGCTAAAGTCATCCACTATGCATAAGGAAATTTGTATTTAACTTTTTGATCTGGAAATGAACACTTGCCAATATGATTAGAGGCTCAAACTGCTGTAGAACAGGTTCCAGAACATGTGCATCCTCATACCAAACCTGTCCTTCTTCAGTCACCACTCTACAGGCTGAATTAAGCCTTCTAAACTCCAACGTAGTCTCAATCTAAAAACCCACAGCTGCATGTCACTGTAGCGATCACTGTACGTGGGTACTGTTCACGCCGCACTGTAGCACGACACTGTTCACGCGCACTGTAGCGCAGGTACTGTAGCAACACATTAAATAGCTTGAGACCTATTTGATAATGGCTGCCAATGAATAACTTAGGTTTGCAATAGATATACCTTTAAACTGCCTCAAACCCTGTGTTGATTTTTCACCTGTAAGCTCCAAATGGACTCCTGAATGAAGCCCTCTCAAGCAATAATATCAGCTGGTATTGCACAGCCTCAAAATTGCACTAACATTGAAGAGTTTTCGTTCTCCAATGCGGAAATGGCAGAAAACCCTAATTGGTTTCCTCTCCAAGCACGAACTCCAAAGACACAATTTAATATTCTCAAAACATAATGAATTCGAATGCCTTTGATGCCCTTTTATAATTTCTCAAGAAGGTCGACCTCTTAAGCTGCTTTTAATCCTCTTTTGAAATCCACTTTAGGTTTTTAATAAAACTTTATAATATCTCTCTAACCTTGGGTGTCCAAAATAATAATATAAAAATGTACTTTAAGTGATTTAAATTGAGGGTCATGGCCTCATCGGAAATAAAGTACACTTTTAAATTATAATTTAACTTTATAATATTTAATTATCATTAAAGTACCTTTAATGATAATTAATCATTAATCATTTAATATTTTGCCCATCCAACCAAATAAGAGGTCAACACTGCATCTGAGACCTGTTCAGGTGCCTTACTAAATTTAGTAACCCTGACTCCCCTAAAATGGTGACTTACTATAAATAGTAAGTATGAAGAACTGAGTCAAACGAAGGCCAAACTGAACCCATATTGAGCTCTGAAGGAGAAAAACACCCTGATTACTGCCACGAAGGACCCTCTAACTATCAGTGTTAGCCTACGAGGGTCAATTGATAGGCTAATCCTTACGAACTCTGATGCTCGGAAAATGGGGACATTACAGAAATTTATGTGAAAATATTGCCAAGATTATGATCAGTTGTGTGAAAATAATTGGTGCATAGATTGAATCAGATTTGTAAGAGATATTGTACATAATAGTGATCAGACTTGGAAGGGAAGTTGATAATTGAGTGTGGATCAGATTTGTGATTGGTTATCAGATTTATAGGGAAGGAAGTTTGGATTAGATTTGTGGGGGTTGAAGCCTCCAATAGGTTGGAACCTATCAAATTAAGGTTGGAGCATCTTGTTGGGTTGAAGCTTAGTTTGTATGGGGGTTGGAGCCTCTTGCTGAGTTGGAGCTCAGCTTGTGTAGAGATTGAAGACATTGATAGTAGGTTGGAGCCTACAAGAAGAATAAGATTAATCTATAATATATAAGCAATATTGTGTTGTGGTTTTTTCCCGAAAGGGTTTCCAGGTAAATCATGTCTACTCATTGTGTTCCTAATAACTAGATCTTACTTGTGTTCTTACTATGATTAGTTAAGTTTTGAAAAGTAAAAGATTGTTAGATACTGATTCAGCCCCCCTCTAAGGATCACTATGTGCTCAACAATAATTTGCAAAGGGAAACCAAAAAAACAAAGTTAACCATTACACATTTGAAAAGTGCAAGATTTTAACTAATAATGTGCTCTACTTCTACTCAATGCAAAAATTAATAGGTTACGACTTACAATGGATGTTACAGATAGCAAGGCTCAGAATGAGAATTCCTATGACCAAAAACAGTTGACCACATCAAACTGTTTGCCTAGACTATGTTCAATCTCTAACATCAAAGTTGTCTAGAGAATCCAAATAATAATTGTACAATATGATTACAAAGCATCAAGAGAAGTTGAAGCTATTCACATTCTTGAACCGCTTGGTCTCCCAATGATTCGTGTTCCAATTCCATTGTCTAAAGAAGAGCCATTATGTGGATGCCACATGTGCAAGATTGTTGACTATGTGGTGGTGTGCAATGATTTGTTGAATCATGCACAATGTTGCACAATGATTTTGATACCATTGCATTGGGTGTGTGTGACATTGCTAGAGTTTGTGCAAGGTCCTTTGAGGCTTACACAATTATGCTTTGATCATTCAACCTTTCTTGAGAAGTGATGACCCCCATCACATCTTCACTAAGTTTTGGAAATTGAATGTGGAGCTACTAAAGATTATACTTTTCTTGGTTTGTATGGTGCCCTACCTTGACAACTTTAAACATGTGATGTGAACTTTGGCAAGTGCAAGTAGCAGTTGTCTAGATAATTTCATCTCAAACAATTGTGTGTGTGTAGTCAAGATCCAAATTTGATTGTTTTTGGGCTAACAATGGCTCAAGAAGTAGAGGAAAGTCTGGCTTGAGGAGTTTCACATTGAATAATAGTTGCAAACGTAGGTAACAAGGAAGATTGAGAATAAAAGGATTCTCAACAGCAATGCACATGATGGTGTATGGACCACAATGTGGAGGCTTCATCTTTTGATGTGGACTCTTGAAGTGCTCCCTCTAAAGATGCAATCAAACTAGTCACTCTCCTTGAATAAGTGAGGTGTTTGATACATGTCATGACACTATTTGTACTTCTACTACTAGCATAAGGGATTTTGTTGAGTTTGTTTTACACTCTAAATGTACTACAAAAGTTGCATTCTATCTACTCCCTATCCCTATTGTGCAACTCCAGATGAGGTGGCACACTATAGGATTTGTTTGTATGCTGCTAGTTGAAACCCAAGACATGGGATTTTGTTGAGTTTGTTCTACACTCTAAATGTAGTACAAAAATTGCATTCTATCTACTTCCTATCCCTATCTGTGTAACTACAGATGAGGTGGCACATTATAGGATTTGTTTGTATGCTGCTAGTTGAAACCCAAGATATGTTTGGGAATGCCTATGCCCTATAGAATTGTGCAAAAGCTTTGTTGTAGGCATGTTGGACATGGACTAGGTTGTCATCCCAAGTGTGCAGATGCACACAATTATAGATGTGTAGTAGATGCAACAATGTGCAATTGACCACCTCCATCTAGTTGTTTGTTTGCATATAAAATGCTTTGGACTAATCCATTTGTCCAACTTCTTTGACAAGGATTGCCAAAATGCACTAAGGATGTTGGTAGCCCTAAATGAACCCAATCATGAGTGAAGAAGAGACACATGGTTTCTTGCACTATGATGCTTTTCTTACATGCAATCATGATGGCCAAATAGTCATTCTAGCATTTTTTTCGTAGGTAGTTTGCTCATGAAATCCTCGCTAATAGATTCATAAGACTTTTGTGAAACTATTTTAGGTGCATAAAGCTCGAGCTTTCTAATTATGGGCTTGACAATTCAATGAGGAATGCAAGAATTAATGTGGTGCTTGTAATGTCCCCTTTTTTTGGGATTTGTATCTTGTAGTGGTTAGCATATTATTTGGTTCTCGTAGGCTAATGGGATGTTCAGGGGACCCTTTTGAGGGTGTTAATTTGTTCCTCAGCGGGGTTTCAGAGGTTTATCTTAGTTCTCCGGCTCAATGACTCGGTGATTTGGTGGTGGACCTTCTGGAGGTCGTTTTTGGTTGATTTCTCCCACACTTACTATTTATAATAAATCACTTGGTCATATTGCCTATACTTACTATTTATAGTAAGTCTTATCTAGACCAGTCATCATCAGGCCTACATTTGGTAAATATGATCAGATCACTATTTGAGGTAGTGTCGGGTAATTTATTGAGGATTAATGGTTTATTACATTATTAAAGTTATTTGATTTTAATTTAATGATGACTTATTAAAAGGTGATATAAGGAGGTTGAATGGAAATTAATAAAGTATTATATTAATGATGCTTTATTAATTTATTATTTTAAAAAGGCCAAATGCATCAAAAGCAAATATTTATTTTATTTAATTATTTGGCCAAGTGGGATTTGGAGTATAAAAGCAAAAAGCATTTGATTTTTCATCAATCATTGATCATTTTATAAAAACTTGTGCAAAATTGAGAGAGTTGAGCAAACAGGGTTTGCTGGTTTGAGATTCAAGCTTTTTGAGGACGAAAAACCTCAGAGGACAATGTCTACAAGTGTGGAAGATCACCCAAGGGCATTCTGAGAGATAGTCTCACACAGAGATTATTATAGAGCTTCATCAATTTCCTAGAGATCATCATTCAGGGGCTTTACAGAGTTTTCAAGGTTAGGTTTGAAGATTGTTGATATTCACAGTTGTTGATCAAGCATTCCCAGATCTGAGATTTATGCTGTTGATTCTGGGTATGGATTTTATGTATTTCCTGAAGCATTAATAAAATTTGTTATTTAATTTCTTGCAACTGTCTGGAAATTGGTTTATTTGCAAATATCTATGTTTTGTATTTCCTGGTTAAACCTAGATTAGAGGGGGTTATTATAGTGCTCAATGTCTACATGCATATGATACCAATAGAAATGTTATAGTGTTGCTAATGTCTTGGCAATGCCAATGTGTCTAGCTGTTTTGGTGTAGTAGGTCACCCAAATGAGCAATTGGTGAGGTGCACCTTTTGGAACACAAAGATGCCCAAGCTTGTTGGGAATCCTTTTAGACAAGTAGAATTCACCAACCTATTTACCTTGTGCAAGCACGGTGTAGTTTTGTGCAAGTGTGATCTACGTTTATGCAAAGTTTGGATTTGCTAAAAGAGTTTCTTGGTTAAACAATTTGTGGCCTTGCAAGTCTAACACTTTAATGAGCTCATGAACTAGTAGGTAGTTGAGACAAACTAGTGGTTTTTTGTATTTCCCTTTTTTGTGCTTAATCACCAAATGAAATTGTTACAAATATCACCGACTTCACATGGCACACATTTTTCCAACTTGCTTTGTGTATGCAAAAACTAAAAGTGGCTTATGATTAGAATGAATGATAGTCTTATGATGCAAGAGCATCCAAGTTCACGGGCAATCCTGCACAAAAAATAAAAAAATTGTATTCTCAACTCACATCTTTGTGTGTTGTTTTTGGTTTTATTTTGTTGGTTGTGGTTTTAATCTTGTCCATTCCTTGGCGATCTGTTGCTTCAAGAAATTTTCGGGTGACTTGCCACTGTTCTTTCAAACATTTTCTCATGTCGCAACTCAATGGAAATTGTACAAAGGAAATATGATAACTATTTGACAAAATGCTTCGAAGAGATTTGTCAATATATTTTTTGGTTCCATAAAATTTCCTGTGGGATTTGGACCACCATGTTTGGTTTATAGTTATGAAATTAAGATTTTTTTCCTCTGAAATTAATGAAAGGATATGGGCCTTTTGAAACTTAAAGACAGTTTATATTGAGAACATATCCACAAAACAAAGGTGCAATTGGAAGGAGAAGCTAGGTGTGAGCCTTATAAAAGAGTTTTCTTTTATTTCTTCAAAACATTCTTCACAACAAAATGAATGGGGAATAAGGCGTTACAGTTTTGGAAATACAGATAAAAGAAGAATAGGAATCAGAATGTGGCATTTTTAAAATGCAGAAAACAAACAAAAGAAAGGGGAATACAGAAGGCCGCACAACATAGGAGAAGAGGGCATGGAAAAGTAAAAGAGATTTAGAAAAAAACCTAATGCTAGAGGGTGCACAACATAGAAAGAGAGGAAGTAATGAAAAACAAATAAATATAAGGAAAGAAGAAGAGATGAGGGTCATGGATTTTCAATAGAGAAGTGTGTGTGTGGAATGACAACAAAGAAGTATGGAGGGATATAGATTTTGAAAGGAAGAAAAACAAAGAAGAGAGGAAGGCGTGGGTATAGAGAGGAGGGACAGATTAATATTTTCAGGTGTGGAATAAAATGTTAGAGAGATTGAAGACATAAGAAGAGCTGATTATAATCATTTTGTGGGACTTCGTAAATAAATTCATTCTTCTGTAGCTGTTGTTTGTATTGTGTGAACTTATGGAATCACAATAAACACTGAAAGTTGATTTTGTGTATGAAACTGTATATGAATTTGTGTTTTTTCTGCTAGTTTTGGTTGTTTGATGAAACCCCCAATCCTAGTCTGCACCATCTTCTTAGCTAGAATGTAGTGGTACCAATGATTGATAGCTTGAAAAATGGCTTCGAACTCTTTCTAATAAGTGAGGCAGCCTTTAACTATGTTATTGAAGGTCTTTGAGTGATATAGGAGTAGATACACATGCTGAGTGATTACTGCATCAACTGTATAGTCAATCCCATCAGTTTGAATTTCAAAGGGGTGCACAATGTCATGCATTGCATAGAGGTGCTGCATGGTCTCCTTGAAGGTGCGTTGTTGTGCAAATTACCTGATGAATATTGCCTTGGCACTCATGATTTGACAAAATGATCAAGCAATCTGCAAGAATCCTAGGACAAACTTGTAGTAGAAGTTAGTGAGTCCAAGAAAGTTGAATAATTTGATGATACGCAAAGTTGGCCAATCTTGAATCACTTTTATCTTCTCCAACTCTACACGAATGCTTGTGCAATCACTGATGTAGCTCGGATACTAGATTTGTGTTGTGCCAAAGGTACACTTGCTGAAGTGGGCTTGCAATTTGTATTGGCACAAAGTGTTTATGACATGAGACATGCACCATGTGCTCCTCACATGTCTTATTGAAGATAAGGATGTCATCCAAGTAGACAGTGACAAAGGAGTTGTTGAAGGGTTCGAGGATATCATTCCTCAAGATCATGAATGTTGTCAGTGCATTGGTTAGGCCAAAAGGCATAACCATCCATTTGTACAACCCCTCCTCACTTTTGAATGTTGTTTTCCAAATGTCTTCGAGATGAATTGGTACCTTGTGACATCTTGACTTGAGGTTGATCATAATGAAGTATTGAACATTGTGTAGCTGATCTAGGAGGTCATCAATTTGGGCAGGGTATACATGTTCTTCATTGTGATCTTGTTGAGTGCACAATAGTCAATGCAAGGCTGCCATGTGCCATCTTTCTTTGGCACAAGGACAATCGAGTTGCTGCATAGAGAAGACTTGGATCTAATCTTGCTTTGATCAATTAGCTCCTGAGTTTGGCATCAAATTTCATCATTCTTTCAATTAGATTTGTTGTACATAGGGCTATCTAGAAGAGGGGATGTAGGACCCAAATCATTTTTTGTGCTATACCATGTAGTGTGTGGGAAGTCCTTTGCACTCCTCAATGATATCTTTGTACTATTGTAGTACCTTTTCAAGTTGTTATTGTGATAGTGTTTGTTGTTATTAGCATGCACAATGCTAATCCACGCTTTCTTTCTTGTGCAGGTGCCCTTGGGTGAACTATGAGAAGCATGAACTTCTACATATGCAAAATGATCATGTGTCATTGTTTAGCAAATATCAGAGCATTTGTGGTCTTTGATGAAAACTCCACAAGCCTAAAGTAACAATTGTTGACATGCACCATTCATTTTTGTGGTTTTTCTTAGTAGATACCATCTCTATCATACACATATGACCTCCCAAGTAGTATGCCACAAACTTTAGTAGTGCAACATCACAAGTGACTGTCTTGCATGGGTTTGGTTGCATATATGAAAGTACATTGGTGTCTTACCTAAATACCTCAGCTTGTTGCAACCATCCCAAAGAGTATGGTTTTGGAAGTCGTTTAGTGGAAAGTCATGTGAGATGATGTTTTTCTAGTTTTTGTTGTTGATGATGACATGGAATTGTTCTTCAACCCAATAATTGGTGTGGAAGAGATGCTTGTGTTCCTCCAAAATGTCAATGGATACAACACTAGTACTAAGACATTGTACCTCTAGATTAGTCTCCTTGGCTTCATATGATCTGGTGTAGCTTGTGCAATTGTAGATTGTTGCATGTGTCATTCAACATTGTTGTGGGAGCTAGTGATGGTGATATCAAGGGCACCATTTATCACCTTGATGATTCTTCTTGCACTTGTCCTAGTTTGGCATAGATGATGTTGAGGCTTTTTGGGCATTCCACAATTGATTCGGAGTTTTTTGGTTTCTACATAGGGGGCTTCTACTTCTACATTGAGGGCTTTGAAGTTGATTCCTACATGGGCTTATTCTTGCATAATGAAAGCTTCTGCTTGAGCTTGGGCTTGGCTTCAATTTTAGATGCATTGTGGAGTGCTTGCCCTAATGGGTTTGAAATTAGGAACTTTGTTGATTTATTTGAGCACTTTGTGTTGCTCTAGGGTGTCTTCATGTAGATGCTCAGAGTAGTCATGGAACTCGGTGCAGTATTTAGTTGATTTCTCCTTATGTTGATGCAATTGTTGGAACTTCATGTAATCATCTTCATAGTGTCTAAGGAGGTAATACTCCTTGTGCAAAGTGCTAACAAAGGAATTTCCACCAATGAGACATTAAACTGGACATCTTCAATGTTGCAAAGGAAAATTTCTGTCACTGAAGTTGACAAGAAGTATGTCTCAAATTCTCAAGTCCAATTATCCAACGTTACGACATCAATCTTTCATTCAAATTTTTGGATATCTAGATTGGCTTGTACTACAAAAGGGGCTTTGGTGTAGTGTAGGAACATGTTGTTTGGTGCATTGTGGCATCAAATTGGATATCTTGATTAGCTTGTACTAGGAAAGGGGCATTGGTGTAGTGTAGGAACATGTTCATGGATCTACTTGAAGAGCTTTTGGGGTTGTGCCTTAAGAGTTGCTTGAATCATCTCTTAAACATTTGCTTAAATCTTGGGTGTGCACTCATTTGCTATTTTTCTCTCATTATGAGTTTTGTTTGGATACTCAAAAGCCAAATTGAGTAGACAACCTCCTTCTTATGTAGGCATTTGCACAAGCATGTGCAAAACACTACTTTGATACTAATGATCCAGATCTGAGGAGGTTAGGGGCACAATCTTATTGTAGTGAAAAATAAGATTATCGAATATACATAGGGAAACAGAAAGCAAAGTTAACCATTACAATGAAAAATGTTAAAGAATTTTAGCAATAATGCACTACTTTTATTCTATGCATAAATGAAAAGCTTACAATGGATGTTATAGATAAGAAGGTTGGGAATGAGAATTCTTGTTCCCAAAAAGAGGTGAACAGATGAAACTGGTTTACCTAGACTATGCTTGATCTCTAACATAAAAATTGCCTAGAGGATCTAATGAATAATTGTACAATGTGGTTATAAATTGTCGAGAGAAGTTGTAATGGTTCACATTCCTTAATCACTTGGTCTCCCAACTGCTATCGGTTGAGTTGTTGATAGTTGGTGTTCCAATCCCATGGTTTTAAGAACCATCATGTGGATGCCATTCACTTATTGATCAACTCAACCATTCGCAATACAATAAGATATTTCATGTTAGTGGTTAACTCTAATCCATGTATGACTATTTATAGGCAACCATTATAGAATACTACAAATGGTACTACAATACAATGGGTATAAAGAATGTGGGCTGAAAAGCCCACCTATAATAACCAAAAATAAATAAATCTTGGAGCCCCTTGAGTCTATGCGTGACCCTCTGCTGGGGTGTACATAAGTGGTGTAGAATATGTAAAATTTACCATCACATATCCAACACTACATGTGTAATTTCCATACACATTTCATGCATATACTACAAGTACTAATGCAACTTGTGATCTTTTGGATCGTGCGCAGCCATGTATCTGATGATTGTGTTCTAGGGTGTCACCTATTTAATTAGATTGATACTATAAAATCCCAAGAAATTTTGAAAATTAAAAATATAAATAAAGAAAAATAGGCTCTTGGAAAAAGTCATACCCTTTCAATATGTAATGATCATAATAACGATGAATCTAATTTCAGAGTTATGAAACACTGGGAGAGAAATAAAAGTGATATATTTCTGGCTTCTTAATAACCCAAGATGTGGTAATCTTACCAAAGTACAGTAAAGCATATTTATGAAAGTATGGCAAAACACATTTATGGTGATTGTATACACCGATATTGAAAAAACTTACACTCGTATAACTCTTATAAACCTATAAGTTTGGGTCGCTGTGAATATCACTGGGTCCAGATCATTTTCAGTGATGACCAGGCCCTAGTCTTGGACATGCTATTACACATGCATGTCTGCTGAGTTATGGTTCGTTTTCCCGTGATCATTGATGTAGGGATTTGAACTGGAGTAACTATCTTTACGAATGTACTTACTTTATCAGTACACCACAATCCTTGGGAGATGTATTACTCCTATCTTATTAATTAGATCCCATGTAGTAACTGGGTTTTCGTACAATGGGTTTTCCCTTACAATTTTATGATTATATCTTTGAGCTCACAATTGTACGGCAAAAATTGAATAGAACATTCATTGGTGTTAGAGGTGAATTAACTGCTCTTTTTCTCGAATTTAGTTTGCAAATCTTACCTGGTTATTCAATTATGTCTTTTCTATCGAATGATTATTTTACTATGTTATGCAATATCGCATCTTCCACTCTATAATTGTTTTCAATAATTGCACCGAGTGTTGTGGATTTAGCAGCCTTCTTCAGGACCTCGGTGAATCTTAACGTGGTGTTTTTCTCGATTTCTCCAAATTTTGTCTCTTCAGGGCCGGGAAAGGTTAGGCGGAAAACCACTTTACATCCTAGTAGAATCTGCTTAATGCCTTGGAGCAATTGCGGATACCATTGGGCGTGGTGCATTTGCAGGTTAAGAGATTACTATGTTAACATTTCTCTCTGACTGCACGAGTTATGGTGAAGTGGACCTATTAGCTGACATCAGATTGTAAATTGGAAATTTTAATTTTCAATTTGGTAAACCTTTTGTTTATTGATTTCAGACTTTACCCTGGGTACGCTTTAGTTTCCAGGTCACAATTATATACATATTAAGAGTCTTTCAGATTCTTAAAGAACTTACACTCTTGGCAGTAGTCCAAAATTAGCTGAACTTTTGCTTCCAGTCTTGGTCTAAAGTTTTTCCTACTCGGAATACTGTAAATAATTGTTTCTTCCTGACATAGTTTGGATAGATCACATCATTCGTTACTAACATGGTTAAATGCATCTGGGTGATACACATATGCTTCAATGTGGTTTTACATGTATAACTTTTTCTAGGATATTCTGTTTACGTGGTATACATTAGCAGCTAAGAAAATATTTGAGTTGGGCCTCCGCCGTGTTAACCTTCTTATCGTAATTTGCCTTGAACTGCATTTCTTGGGAAAACTCGGTGATGTATATATTTTATGTAGTAGCCTCTTTTAAAAATAAATGTTTGGTGTAGAAAAATGTTTTCTGAAAAGCCCTGGTAAGCAGCACGCTGGCATAATGGTGATATTTAAATCTCAAAATATTTTTCATTAGTTAGGGGAAGCAGCCAGAATGCTAGGAAATTCAATTAATGTAACCACTATGGTAGCTTGGAATTCGTGTTGTGAGTTATTACTGAATTTTAAAGAGTTTTTTGAGCTCATTTTGGCCCTTATATTCTGATTACCAATACATTCATCAATAAAAAATTCCAGGGATAGATAAAAACGTGACAATGATATTAATATTTGTAAAAATTGAGAAATAGTCAACGATCTCTTTTCAAGAATGATTTTGATTAATTGTGCATAACAAAGGCTTGCTTCTAAATGCTCTTTGTGTTTTTTTCCATTAGATAACTAATATGAAAATGCAAATTTATCAACCTAATTCGGCTGATGTTGTAAGAGACTCTCGATGCAAAATTGTGAGATAATGAACATATACAAGTCAATGTGCGAGAACTTTACATGCAAATTAGTCCGTTGTTTTCTACTATAGACAGGTTTTTTGTATTTGCAAAAAAAAATATTAATAAATGAAATGTTTGTAATAAAAAATAGTTATTTTGAAAAATTATTTTTAAAAATTAAAAAATATATTAATGAGATTTTAAACATATTAAAAAGAGAAGAATTAGGATAAGAAGACTTTGGAAATTATTTAAATGCAAATTATACCTAGAAAGATAAATTGAGAACAAATATAATTATTATTCTTTAGATGAAATTAATCAAGTAAAATCACAATTAAACAACAAAGTATATATTTTCTTTTCTAAGTTTAATTAAATGTGAGCATTATTAAGTTAGTTGGACATAAATGAGAAATGATGATAGAATGCAAGGAATATTGCAATTAAAAAAAGACAATTTTTATAAGAGTAAAATATGAAATTATTTTGTAATAAAGTTTAAGAACAAAGACTCATCCCTTGTGTATGTATAAATAAATGTATTACTCTACTAAATTTTATTAAATTTGTTGTCAGATTAAAAATAATCTTTAACCTTATGTTGAGGCAAAACAATCTCAATTAGGTTGGCCTTAAGGAATCGTATACACCTCAATCATGCAACACCAAATAGGTTGGCACCAAACACTTCCACAATATAAAAATAAGTGACATCTCAAACTCTTTTTGTGTTTCCTTTGAAAAAATTTTGCACATACCTTCATTTCCTCCAAAGATAATGTCACCATCAAATTTGTATTAAAATGACTATGAAATATCCAATTATAAGACACTTGTATTGACAATTGGAGAAGTTGATATATATATACAACTTTCCTTTGAATTTTTAGAGGTGCAACTCCCTCTTATGATAAATTTAGATTTTTAGGGTTTGCTTTTAACCAAAAAACAAGAAAGATGAAGATCAAATTTACAAATAAAAACCTCTAGATAAGTCACTATCTATAATTTTCATATGAATAGGAATGGAATTAAAGGCTTGTTCTTTTAAACCACAAAAGTATAACATGTAACCAAGAATAGCTTTCTAGATGATGTCAAGCTCACTGACCAATAAATAATCTTCCAACCTTATCAAATTTCATTAACTTCATAAATGATTCAAAATATACATGATACAAAAAACTATTTCAAAGGAATAATAATAAAATATCTCTGTCACCATATCAAAGGAATAATAATACAAAAATATATAGCTAGTGCATAGACTAAAAATATATTCCTTTATTTCAAATGCTCATTGCAAAGCACAAACTTTCAGCTTTCATATCAAAAAAATATTTCATCTTCCAATCCCGCTATGCTAAATTTAAACCTTGGATATCAAAAAAAGGATCACATTCTTTACAATCAATCGCATAGATATAGTCTTTAGTTGTAATTAATTCTTTTAGTCAAACATTAAATACAAAGGTTAAAGTTCCTTAATATTTGAAAAACTTAAAACGCTTTTATAAACATTGAGTCTTTTTGAAATAAAGTCTATTGAAACAAATTAAACATTATGTTGAGGGTGCACAATATCTCCATCTATATCTTCTTTGTCTTTTACTAAGGACAAGCTTGGAATTGGAGATTGTTGCATTTGAGTAGAGAATTTAATTGTGTAATCACAAAATGCTTTGATAGTTGCAGCAATTTCATTATGTCTTGGAATGATTACATTGTTGGTCCTAAGTTTCCAGATAACCCTATTTCAAATATTTTCCAACTTGCTTTCAAATGTCATGAGATGGGCAACACAATGTATTAGGGTAGTGTTAGTATTGTTTAATTTCATCACTTCTACATCAAACCCTTGTTTATCAAAGAACTTTTCAATCGTTACTTTGAAGTTTTCCTTGATGGATTGAGTGCCAATGACTTGAGAATCATCTTTTTTTTGGATTTTAAGTTGATAGATAAAAAGTCAATTTGGATATTTGTCTTGAACTGATGTGTTGGTGTAAAAAGGTATTTTACCTATCTAGTCCACTTATAGGTCCTATTTACATGTTAAGTTTACCTAGGCCTTAGGAATATTACGAGAAGTCTTAGGTGTCGTGTGATCTTATTTTATCTTATCATGACATTTAATACTTGTGTTCTAAGTCATTTAATAATGTTGAGGTAGTTGTCTCATTGTACATGATTAATACACGTCATAATTTTGTCTAAGCCTATCTCACAACCTTTTTCTATATAAGCAAGACATCATATGTACATTTGCATATTCAATCTTGCAATCTTGTCATTTCTCTCGTGGAAGATATTTTGGTTTGTTAGTTGATCTTGGGGTGTTGGGAGTTCACCATGAATTCCTACATGGTATCAAAGCTCCAATGTTGCAGACTCCTTCCTAGATTTGAGGGACATATCTTGGCTTGAAGATTTTGTTGAGTGTATTTTAGGGTTTCACGGACCTCATAGTTGAATCTAGGGCGTCAAAAAAAGTTAGGTTTGTCTTTTGTTTCATTAAATATGTTTTGTCGGATCTATAAGGGTTTCAAGTAGGGTTAAAGTTGTTAGAATTGTGCCCCTCTATAGCCCTAATAGGGCATTTTTTCAAATCATCATAACTTGCAATCCATAAGGCCATTTTTGGAAAATGAGATAATGTCAAAAAGTTGGGTAAGTGCACCAAGATGGTTCCCAAAAAGGGGGCTTAAGTGGCCACTTTTTTTCTGAAATCAGGAAATGTTGACCTTGGACATGAAATTGAGGATAGTTACACTCAAAATTTTGAGATGGAACAAAAACAAGGATCGAAGTGCTTCGAGTCTACTTTCTAAACTACTAATTTATTTTGAAAATGGTTGAGATTAAGGGGTTCAAAAGAGGGATGTACACAAATTGGTGTTGTTTTTGTCAGAAAAACATAACATAGCAACTCTTGTACGAACTGAGCATAGTGAACTTTTTTTTAGTATTTTTAAAAAATCTCTGGTCAGAAGTTAGCTAACAGCATCTAGTTGATGCACAATTTTTCTGATAATTTTTTAATGAATATTTGATTTTTTACTAATTTTCTAAGTAGGCACTTCCTAAAAAGAAAATTTTTGGCCGTGCTCCCCCTACAAATTTTGGAATGTAATAGATTTTTTTTTTAATTATTTTTTAAAATTTGTAGAATGGAGTCTAGTTTCTAAAAATGTAATTTATTTGAAATTTTGATGAACGGTTAATTTATAACAAAAAAAAACCACACACTATTTTTTGACAAAAATCAGACATACAAACAAAAGAAATTATGGATGAAAGGCCTAACATTGTCAGAAAGTGAAAAAAATTAAATCTTTGGAAAGCTAAGAGGGAACTTAACATTACCCATGTGTTCGATTTTGTCGATATTGAACCAGATGCAATCCTGACAGTGAGCACGAACCTGATTATGTGAAAAATTGTAGAATTTGCAAAAAACACGTTTCTGGTCGTTGGGAATACCCTCCAAGCCTTTGGGTTGGTATTCCAAGGCAAATACCAAAGCTAAGGCTCAGGGATTCCCAAAAAAAAATATAACGTGAGCGCATTATAACGCGTTCGCGTTATGTATTAGTTTTGACATTTTTTGCTTCTTTGGGGAACATATCTAATAACACATAACGCACTCGCGTTATTTCTTC